>OY821517.1:229301987-229577877 GCA_963682025.1 Cordilura impudica
TCTTTGCTCCACTTTCAGCATTTCACATATTTCCTTCATTAGTTGATTTGTAAACTCAGTCCCTTTGTCCGATTTCAATGTCTTAAATATTCCATGTTTTAGAATAACATTTTCTACTAGTGCCTTAGCTACAGATCTTACAAATTGTTTTATCATTTTATACATATTTTTCCATATGTATCTCTGTTTTAAACGGAGTAGCGTTTTTCTTACTCCAAAATGTTCTCCGCATGGTCTATTGTGATAAGCTTCTATTAATTGTCTTTTTCTATCTTCATCTTTTATGTATTGAGGATTTCTATATAATAATATTTTTTATTTTATTTTATTTATTTATTTAATTTTTGTAATTCTAACACAACAAGAAAAAATTCTTATAAGTTACAGTGTTAGACGATAGTAGGATATAAGTTACATTTATTACAAATGGGTACAATTTCAATTTATTTTTAATAGTTTATAATTTGAATTTCCAAGAATAAAAGAAAGTACAAAAA
Organism: Cordilura impudica; assembly: GCA_963682025.1. Taxonomy (NCBI): domain Eukaryota; kingdom Metazoa; phylum Arthropoda; class Insecta; order Diptera; family Scathophagidae; genus Cordilura; species Cordilura impudica. The sequence goes on from OY821517.1 coordinate 229,302,485, forward strand.
AGGAAAACAAATTTAACAAGAAACATTGCAATATTAAATTTTAAAACTGAAACTTTAAATAAAATGTACTACTTTAGGCACATAATTTTAATAATTCCTTTTTAAAATGTTGTGTGTTGCTAATTGTCTGTGTTGTATAAGGTAGTTTGTTCCAAATACCAATTGTATAGATAAAGAATTGTCTCTTTGAGACGTCATAATTAAAGAATGGATTGACAAGATTCTTTCCACGAGGTGATCTTGCAAAATTTATTAACTTAAATAAATAATCTGGTTCAGCCAAATGAATAATCTTATGCATCAGAGTAAGACATCGGTTTTTTAGTAGGTCATCAAAGCGCACATTATACAGTTTGTATGAATATAACGATATACTATCAGTTCTTTTCTTTCTAAAAACGTATCGAGCTATATTATTGTATGCCACATTAAGCTTTCTGGTATCAACACTATTATAGTTTGCAAATATTTCACAGCCATAAAGAAGGACAGGTATAAGATAAGTTTTTGCTAAAAGCATTCTTATCTCAAATGGCGTTGACAATTGAACAGCCCAAAGATTCCTTAACATCGCATGTACCTTTCCAACAACAGAGTTTATGTGGTTTGTCCATGAAAGTTGAGTATTGAAAATTATTCCTAGATTTGTTGTGCTTTGAACGAAAACAATATTTGTATCGCCAACTTTTATATTCGCGTCAAATTCGAGTGTCACGTTATTTCTCGATATGAGTATATATTTTGACTTAGTTGGACTTAGACACAAACCATTAAACCTAGCCCAATTATGAATGTTCGTTAAGTCGTTGTTAATAGATCCTATACAGTTGTTGACATCCGTACATTTAGCACTAGCATATAGTTGAACATCGTCTGCGTACATATGGATATTGCAGTATTGAGGAACATTTGATATATCATTTATGTACATGCAGAAAAGTAAGGGCCCAAGTACTGAACCTTGTGGTACTCCTCTTTCAACATTTAGTGCTTCAGAGATTTTTCCATTGAGAGATACAGATTGATATCTATAGGAGAGGTAGGACCGAATAAGTCTACAGGCAGATATAGAAAAATTGAAAAGTTTATCGAGCTTAGAAATAAGTATCGCATGGTTGACGGTATCGAATGCTTTGCTATGATCCAAAAGCACAAGAAAACAGATCATGTTACAATCAAGTTTGCTTCTCAGATGTTCTACCACGTCGACCAATGCAGTAATACAACTCCTACCCTGTCTAAAACCCGACTTTCGTATAGGAGACCAAGACGGTTGATATAATCATCCATTTGCCTGTGCATGAGGCTTTCTAGGACTTTGGAAAGGAAAGAGAGAATTGCAATAGGACGAAATTCGTTATTTGCTTTAGGAATTGGTATTATTTTGGAATGTTTCCACATATCTGGGAAGGTAGATTTCATAAGAGCTGTGTTGAATATGTGTGTGAAAATAGGTAATAATTTTGGAACAACTATTTTTATAAACTTGGGGTTTACTTCGTCTACACCAACAGCATTTGACTTAATAGCCGAAAAACTTTTCACGACCTCATACTGATCAACACATCGAAAAGAGAAACTATACTGGATAGTTTCATAGGGATTCTGGTCGGGTTTATCTACACAAATTGCTTCTGTTTATGATTGCTTTGAATCTTGTGTTACTATGTTGAATATGTCATCACCCTGCTCGAGAGCGTAACTCTTGTAATTCAACCTTTCTAATACCGATGGTAGTTTCTCCAATATATCATCTAAATAGTATGGATTATCGCTACATCTTATGGCCATTTCATTGAGACTGTTATCGTCCTCAATTTTCATTTGTGTTGTGCACCTTGTGTCTAATTTGAACTTTATCCTCTTTGCGCGCTTTATGTCATTCATAGACGTAGAGTCCCATGTCACGAGTTGATCAGACTCCGTGTCGGCTGTCACAAGTATCTTTTCCTCATTTTTATCTTCATCACTTGTTTTTCCATTAAATTCTTTCCTTTTCATGCCTCTTGTAATCACCAATGCTTTCTTTACGGATTCATCAATCCCTGGAGGTATCATTGATCTTAGTATGTCTGAGTCCAGATCAATTCTGGAAAGTGCGTCTGCATTAGTATTATTGACCCTCTTTTTATATACAATGTCGAAATTATAATCCGACAATTCCAAACGTATTCTTGTCAATTTTGAGCTTGGGTTTTTATGTAAAAATAAGGCAACTAGTGGCCTGTGGTCAGTCACCACTATAAATTTTCTACCATACAAATAGGGTCTGAAAAATTGTATGCCCCAATGTATACCAAGTAATTCCTTTTCTATTACTGGTTTGTTTCTCTCATGCTTATTTAATGACCGACTTGCGTAAGATATTGGCATATCTACGCCAATTTCGCCTTGTTACAAAACTGCTCCGAGTGCAAAACCAGATGCATCTGTTGTAAAAATAAATGGTTTGTTGAAATCTGGATATTGTAGGACTGGTGGACTTATCAATTTCTGTTTTAGTGTTTCAAAAGCAGATTGACGTTTTTCTGTCCATTCAAATTTCACTTCCTTTTTTAGTAATTCATTTAAGCAACTTGCTATATTCGCAAAATTCTCAATGAATCTTCTGTAGTAGTTACAGAACGCAACGAATCGTCTTACTTCATCTGCGTTTTTAGGTACTGGATACTTATGTATCGCATTAAATTTACCATGATTTGGTTTTATACCTTCTAACGTTATCAAATGACCAAGATATACAACTTCAGGTTTCAGAAAACAACATTTACTAGCATTTAATTTTAATTTGTATTTTGTCAATCTATCCAAAACTTTCACTAGGTTTGCATTGTGATGCTTCAAACTGCATCCGAAAATAATTATATCATCAACGTAGAGAAATGCTTCAGAATCTAAGCCCGATAAAGCTATTGTCAACATTCGTTGAAAACTGTTTGATGATATTTTTAGACCAAATGGAAACCTCGCATACTGGTAATGACCATTTGTCGTCGAAATAGCGGTATAAGGACGTGAATTTTTATTTAATTCTATCTGATGGATGAACTTGTCATATCCAACGTTGAAAAATATTTTGCTCTACCTAATTTGTCTAATACATCGTCTAACCTTGTCAATGGAAATTTGTCATTGACGACTTTGTCATTTAGTTTTCTGAAATCTACTACTAGTCTCCATTTTTCTAAATCAGTGTGTTCCCCTTTTGGAACCAATAATAAAGGTGAATTATAAAGGCTTATTGATGGTTCTATTATCCCATCATCTAATAACCTTTGTACTTGGGAATTTACTTCTTCAGTTTGTGCATGAGGTAAACGATAATTTTTTATATATACTGGTTTATTATCGTTTAAGTTAATTGTTTGTTTATAGAAATTATTTGAGGTCAACTTTTCGCCTTCCAAATAGAATGCATGTTGATATTTTTCTATGATATTCTCCAGCTCAATTTGACTTTCTTTGTCTGTACCGTTCAAATTCAAATTTCTCAGTTATTTTTTAAATCTATCTTGAATACGAGTTGCAATCTTCATTTTTGTTCCCGTCAAATTTGATAATTTTATAGTCAACTAGTGGCACTGTCTCCACTCTGAGATTTCTGATTATTTTCGTATCATTTGTCACGTTTAAAATCTTCACATGTTTGTTACCATTTTTTGGTATTATAGTGTTCGCCAAATACACACCTTCACTGATTTCTCTGTTCATTATCAATTTATCCTCATTTATGTCTATATCAAAAGGTACTACAATCTCGCTTCCTGGTGGTATTCTTGATTCATTTCAACTATGTCATCATGTATGGGAATGACTATGTTCCCATCATTCGAGTTAAAAGTCAATACATACTTATCGTAGTCTATGCTACATTTAAATATTGATAGGAAATCCCTAACCAGGATTCCGTCAGTGTTTATTGGAAAATCGTCCTCCACTAATTGCACTTTATGTTCTATAATTGTTTCATCTATGCTCATTCACATCATTGTGGAACAAATAGATTTAACTTGTTCCCTTGATATCCCTGTTAAACATCATCGAATCATCATTCGAATCCACATCATAACGGTAAAAAAAACTTCTTTTGCACAGAGAGATGTCTGCTCCCGTGTCAATCAAAAATGTCATAGTACGATCAGTATTCAATATATTCAGCTTGATGTAATTTCTGAGATTCGATGAGATTTTAAATATTCTATTTATTTCTAATTCATGCCCCGTGGAGATTCTCTCTGCGTTATCTCCGGCATTTGGAAGTTTCCCTGAGTCTCTGCTCTATATACGTTGAAACTTCAATTAGGTTTTCTGTTATTTTTTCCATTATTATTTCTGTTGTTGCCATTTCCATTGTTATGATAATTGTTATTATTATTTCTATTGTTGCCATTTCTATTATGGTAATTAATATTGTTGTTGCTATTTCTATTGTTATGGTAGTTATTATTATTATTCCTGTTACGATTGTTATTGCCATTGTTGTTCCTATTGACACTTCTATTACCGCTTCCATTGCCGTTGAAGCCTTGGTTGCCCAAACGGCATACTTTCGAAAAATTATTAAATTTACCGCATTTATTACATCTTACACCGTTGGCTGGACATCTGTCGCCATGTGTCGAACCACAATTATCGCTTCTCGGTCTTTGTCTTCCATTCGCAACATAGTTGTTGTTAGCATATAATATTTGCCTTTGCGTCGAACCAACCTCAGATTCCTCTGCAACATTCAATGCGTCAACGAAATTCGCTACTCTGCTCGCATTAAGTGTTGACAAAATCTGTTGATCTCTTAAACCGGCCTTGAAAGTGTTGAATGCTTTAATATTATTCGTCCTCACTATAGAAGCTCTATCTGTCTCTCCGACTTCTAATATTTGAATCTCATTTAGTTCTGAAATCAATTCTTGTATTCTGTTCGCAAATTCTCTAACCGATTCACCTTTCTGTGTCAAGCGAGTTATTCTATTCAAAACATTATTCGAGTTTCTCGTTGGCTTATATGCCTTCCGCAATGCGGTTATTAAGTCCACTATTGTTGCTGGAACAGTTTCCTGGCTTACCATATTCTGAACCTTAGCATCCAAACGTGTTCTGAACACAAAACTGAAAAATGCGTTTTGTTTCGCTGCTGGTATAGTGTCCGTCACTAATTCTACATTTGCAACAAAACTGTTAAGTTCGCTTCTTTTACCCGTAAAAACATTAATCAATTTGGTTATAGCAGTTATCTCATTTAATTTTATCTCGTAATTTTACCCTTTGATTGTTGTGTTAACAAATCTAATGCCTCGTCACGTAACTTTCTAAATTTTTCTGTTATTTTCAATGTTTGCCCTTCTGTATTGTTTGTGTCCACCAATACCTTTTCTAAATCTTTTTCTAATTCTTGTATGTCTAATCTTTTTGTGGAAATAGTTTCCGTCGAATATGGGCGACCTAATGATTTTCTTGCATTAACTACTATAGATTCCAACGATCTCAATATTGAGTCCATGAGAGCAACAATTATTAATTATCAATTAAATGGATTTATTTATATATCTTTATTTATGAACATGTATTGTGTATATTTTTCTTATAATATGTATCTTATTAATAAATATAAATCATATTTTTATTTTCTTATTATAATTTTGTATTTTTCTTCTTGTGTTACAATGCGTTTTTTTCTTTTTTCTTTCCTCTTTAAAAAAAATTCTTAAAAATCTTTATATATTCTAATATTTTGATATGTGGCTTTGAAGTTTCTATTGCTGTAAACCAGCTCTTATGTTATGTCTGCGTATTTGTTTCTTTACCTATCTGCGTAAATATTTCATTATTACGATTATAGTTACCACTACACAGATAAATATTACTATTTCAATACTAACGCTTATTGCCGTTGGAGCTTGCGTTGTGGCTGTTATTACCTCATTTACTTTTTTATTTTATTTAAACGAAATTGAATTTACTTTATATTTCAAAATGTTTCTTAATTTAACATTGAATTAATTTTTCACAATTATGCAAATTTATTTAATTTTTTTTTAATTTTTTTTATTTTTCTTTACCATAAAATATTACACTTTTGTTCTTCTATTTTCCTTTTCACAATATTTTCACAATTTTCTTTTTAACAATTTTTCTTTCTTTAGAATTTGTTCCAACCTCGCACATGCGATGTCTGTTGGTTATTTCTTTTACAAGTTTTATACGAACCAATTTATTTGAAATGTTGTTGGGGTTTGGCAGGATTCATTTGTTGACATCCTTCTTTTAGTTGGCAGGATCTATTGTTTAGCAGCATCTGTTGTTTTAGCAGTGGCAGGATCTGATAGTTCGGCAGCATTTATTGTTTCAGCAGTGGCAGGATCTGATAGTTCGCAGGATCGCCATGTGGTGTTTTTACAATGATTGTGTGCAATTGTTATGCAGGATGTGTTTTAATAAAAAGACATTCTTTTTATTTATATTTTTATAAGTTCCTTTTAAAAATATGCTTAGGTAAGACTTGTTTTCAAAGAAAACCTCTTCATCTAAGCTGCCAAGTAGAACTCTTCTTTATTGTTAAAGTTCATGCTTATATATAAAAATGCTAAATACTTAAATGAATAATAATGAGTGCTTTCTATAAGTCACTCCATAATAAAAATCAATACTCTCTTTTCAATATTGGTTCTATCATAATGATTTTAATAATGGCTATGTACATTGGCATTAGGCGATCATGGAAAAAAAAGAAGGGTGGTTTCTTTATATTTTATAATTACTCATAATTCAAACATGAGTACAATTTCAAACAAACGAGTAGAAATTGTACTGGCTAAAGTACATACCGAATACAATACATTGGAGTGTGTATTCTATACAGTTTGGATATGAAATCAAATCTAGCGTTGATCGTTCAACTCTATTCCATTTCATTGCTTTGTATTTTAACTTGCTCAGTCAACAAACACACTGAGTCATTTGTTAGTTACCGTTCTTGCCCTACCCCAAGTTTACTTGATACTTTTTGTTCTATTTATTATTGTCGCTAGCCAAATGTACGTGTGTGTATATGTATGTTTGTTTGTTGGTTTTAATTCTCTGTTGTTACGGGCACTTTCTTGTGCTTGCATACATGCATAAACGAATGTGTTACATATACGACAAGACATTACCGGCCAAACTAAACCGGAAATTTTAAATGTGGGGCCAAAGCCAAGATATATAAAGAAGGTACAACCAACAGAACCAGTGATAGAAATATTCCCTCTACCAAACTGCAGCAAATCAAGAGGAGGTGCACTAGCATGAAGTAAGAAACAGCTATCCGTGAAAAAACATGAACTTACATATGAGGAGGATCCTGATAGAAAATTAAATTGAAAATAGAGGTGCAAAATCTAAAACATGACATGAAGATTATGAAGAAAACCAAAAAGAAAAATGTAATTAAAAATAAAATAAAATTTGTAGATAAATATGAAAATGACTTCGAGAATTTAAATAACAAGCAGTAATGATATCGATAAAATATATGAAAAACATTGTTAGGAAACAAATTATTGGAAATTTAATTATAAGATATTGAAAAAGAATATTTTTTATACGTGTAAATTTTAAATATGAAAATTTTTTATTTTAAGTAAAACAAAACATTAAGGGTACTCATGCAAACGCTTAAAATTAACATTTGCGCAATTGGGCAAATTTGCGAGACTTGATTCATGAAGCCCCTTTTTAAACTATTGTGCAATTTTTAATAGTTAATGTCAATTTGATAGAAATGTCAAAACAAAAAATAAATTAAATAAAAACAAACTAAAATTTTTATCTAACAATAAAAATGCCTAAACAAAGCGAAAAAACTAAATTGCTTAAGGTCTTTGAAGACATTGTTGTTGGTGATTTATTAACCTTAGAATTTTTTGGACCAAATGACGGTAATCATAATTTATTTATATTTTTTTATTTTACCACTTTGTTGAAATTTTACAGATAAACAACGTAAGAAAGAATATGAAATTTTAGAAGATTTCACTTATGTTCTTGCAGCTGGAGAATACTTTCGATACGCAGTGCCATTTATACATCATTCTGTTCCAAAGTCACGTAATTTTCTTTCCGATGTTTTGCCATATTTGGATGAGAACAGATTCAAGCAAATTGTGCGGGTCAGTTGGCACAGTTTTCAAATAATTCTAAATTTAATTAAAAACAAGTAAGAAAATTATAGTCGGTCTAGACCGACTATACGATACCCTATACCATGCGTTTAGAAACCCTATCTCTAAGGCCCAACTAACTGGACATAGAAAATCAGCAAAAACCAAATTTGAGTGGTATTTTTATTAATTTATTTGGCTGCAGATATGAAAAAGTTCATATCGGATGCTATATCTATATGGGGACTAGGTCCAAAAATGGACCGATCCTGATCATGTTTGGTAAAGTCTCTTGTATTTTGCAGAAATATATACAAACAAAATTTGAGAAGAATCAGTGCAATATTTTTGTTTTTTAATAGATTTAAGTGAAGATCGGGAAGCAGCTCTATATGGGGCCAAAGGGATAATTTTTGGACTACTCAATAGTGGATGTAATGAACGCATAGAAACCCAATTTGAGTAATATCTATATGACAATTTGGATCTTATGGCAATTTATGTCGATTTCATAGGGGTAATTTGTATGGGGGCTAGGTCTGAACATGGACCGACTCTCACCAATTTCAATAGCGTTCATCTCATGGCCGATAAAAGCTTATATACCAAATTTCATCAAAATATATTCATATTTGCGACCTGCAGTTTGATTACAAGGTTTACATGGACACACAGACGGACGGACGGACGGACGGACATTGTTAAATCAACTCAAAAAGTGATTCTGATTCGATCGGTATAATTAAAGATGGGTCTAGGTCAAATATTTTTGGTTGTTACAAACAGCAGCACAAAGTCATCATACCCAAACCACATAGTGGTATAGGGTATAATGATGAAGTTTTCCATGGTGCACGTTCATGCCAACAGTTTCCTGTAGAATTACAATTAATAATTGTTTTATATCGGTTGGGTTCATATGGAGAAGGCGCAACGCTTTGCAAAATTTCTAGTTTATTCGGAATTGGTGATGGTGGAACTATTCAAGTAACAGTTAAAAAATAATGTGTTAGTTTTAATAACTAATTGGAAAATATTTAATTTCAGATAATCACTGATAGAATTCTTAAGGTGATACTGAAACTAAAGAAGCAATTTCTGTACTGGCCGGACAATTTAGAGCGCATAAAAATGGTTTCAAGTACTTTTCACGAATTACCCCATTGTATTGGGTACGTAGATGGTACTGAAATAAAGCTATCAGAAAAGCCACTAGATGACCCTGAATCGTATTTTTCCAGGAAGCATATTTATTCGATAAAAGTACAAGGTATTTGCGACCATCATCTTTGTGTTTGCCATTTGGTTCTGGGATATCCAGGAAGCGTGCACGATGCAAGAATTTACAACAATTGTGACTTGTCTTTAAATACGAATAAGTTCTTAACTGGAGCACAATGGTTAGCTGGGGACAGTGCGTATAAATTAACCAGCACTGTTATAACTCCTTTCAGAACAAATTCGTCGGAAGCCAATTTAAAAAAGCGCACTAATTTCAACAAAAATTTAAGCCGTTATCGTATTAGAATTGAACATTATTATGGTTTATTAAAAGAACGATTTAATAGCTTAAAAGAATTAAAAATTCAAATAAAAAACAAATCATCTTTAAAAAGAGCTTGCCACTGGGTTTTAGTTTGCGCCATATTACACAACATTTTATTGGATCAAAAAGAGGCAGAGAATTTTGCATTACCAAGTGAAAATGATGACTTTGAAATACCAAATGATAACGCTGAACAACAAAATTGCTCCACAGTAGAAGGAGAAATAAAAAGACGAGCGCTTTTAGAATTAATTAAGGAACAAAACGCATAAAATTCATTTATTAAAAAAAAATTATATATGTATGTGTGTATTTTACTTTTAGAAATAAATTAATAGAAAAAACAAAAAAATTTTTATTCAATAGCAGATTTATATTTCATTTCTATTTCGTATTTTTTAATTCTTTCTTCACTCTCCACTTGACGTTTTCGTATTTCAAAATCCTGCTCCAATTTAACCTTCTCAAGTTCACATTTTTTTACTTCTATATCCAACTTTTTTTCTTGCAGTGAAATAAGAAAACGGATTTACATTTTTGGTTTTTGGAGTTGATTGTGAAACTTTTTCATAGTTTCTTTTAAAGATGTTGCATCAAGTGAAGACTGAGAATTAGGTGACGGTTCTGGAGAACTCATTGTGTCATTTTCTGAACTATCATCAACATTGTTGAAATCTAAAAAATTTGTGTTTTCGACAACATCATCAATATTTACTGATTCAACTGAAGTTTCTAGTATAAATGTGGGATTCACACCTCGCCTTTGTCCGAATATTTGTTCTGGATGATTCCATTTTGGACAAATCTTGGCAATGTACTCCTCTACACTCGTTTCATCACCGTTGGCCAAAAGACCAGCTCCGGTTTTATTTTTCCAGTTAAGAGCAGACATGTATGATGCTTTCAGATGACGCATTTTATTTTTCATCGGTACCCATTCAATATGTTTCAATACAGCAGATTTTCCACAAATTTTTTTATAAAAAAATTGTGCGGTAGGTTTCTGCAAAAAGTTTAATTAAAATTGTTATTGTGTACATAAACAAACAACAGAAATTCTTACTTCAAAAGATTCCGGCTTATCTTTTACTTCTTCAGCTACTTCTTGTACTAAATGCAGGGTCTCTGTATCTGACCAACGATGAGTTCCATTTACTCTGCGTCGTTTTACAATTTTTTCAGCCATTTTCTGTTGAAAAACGAAAATTTTATTTAAATTTATTTTTCTTTTCACAACTTCACTTACCTCCGCTATTTTATTTAGTGATGTCAACGCTGTAATTACTCGATTTGTTAATTTTTATCGTTCTTCAGTTACATATGTATATTTATATTTCAAATAGCTATATCGAGCCTTAACCGCCAAAATATCTTAACCGACATGAAAATCGATTTTCGTTTTTTTATGGAAATCGATAGTTTACCATCATTTGCATCATCTGTCAAAAAATCATGGGTTTATGAAATACCGTTATGAATTTACAGCAAAAACAATTTTAGCTTAAGTTCACATTGCTTGTTGTTTTCATTTTTCATGACAGCAAAGTGCCGCTTAAGATAAAATTTTTTTTAACAAAATACTAAAAATATTACAAATAAATATTAAATTCTTGTTGTAAATAATACTTTCTTCAACAACTGAAGTTCGCATCTACTTGTTATTGCAAATATATTTTAATCACAGTATACATTTATGTTTATGTATTTTCTGCAAAATATTTTTTGATTATTCTAATAAAACTTTGTGTAAACAATAACCGCAGAAAATATCTTAACCAACGTGAATTTAAGTTATCTGAATTGAATATTCAAACACGTATTTTTTAATTGTTAGATCAATATGTCAAAGGTGAGTGTGTGGTCTTTTAACTAGTATTTTTTTTTTGGTGCTATAGAAAAATTTTGGTTTTAGTATTCAACTCAAAATGCCCTCGTTCCATACAGCGATTCTGATGATTCTTCAGAAATTACGAATGAAATGGAAGAAGAGACGTGTGTAGGAAAAAGAGGTTATAAAAAGCAAAAGTTATTACCTAAGAGGCTACAAAAGCTTAAAATCCGTGATACTAGTGTTCAGTCGAATCCCTGTAACAAAAAAAAATGTGGAAACTCCTGTGGTGATAAGTTCAACGAATCAGATCGATTAGAAATAAATGAACATTTTTGGGGATTTGGCAACAAAATTAGGCAAAAGGACTGGTTGGCTTCCTGTATCAAGCGAGTAAGCATTCGAAGACGACGTGGAGATGGTAATAAAAGGCAGTATAGCTATAATTATTTCATTACTTTTAAGAATACTGACTACAAAGTGTGCCAGCAATTTTTGGTGAAAACGCTGCACATTTCTCAAATGTTGTTAAAATCGGTAAGAAATAACACACAGTATTTAAACACCTTTAATGATAACAAAAAGAAATCCGCTCCACACAATAAGTCTGACGAAGCCAACGTAGCCCTTTTAAAATCTTTCGTTGAACAATTACCAGCTGTTCCCTCTCACTACTGTCGCAACAAAAGCAGTAAGTTATATCTGCCTCAAGAGTTTCGCAGTATAAAAGGAGTATATCAGTGCTATATTGAGCATTTGAAAACTATAAACAAGGAATCTTCTCAGTTATCGTTAAGAGTTTTTCGGAGCATTTTTAAAAACAACTTTAATATTGGATTCCACTTGCCTAAAAAAGACAAATGTGTCATATGTGAAAATTTTAACAATTTAGATAGTGACTCGAAAAAAGAAATGGAGTCAACAGAAGAGTATAAAATGCATATGAGAGATAAAGACAAATCTAAGGAGATATTTTTGGAGGAGCAGAAACAATCTAAAGCGAATTTGACATTTTTGTGTGCTAGCTTTGATCTGCAAAAGGATTTAAGTACACCTCATGGAAATAGCATAACATTATTCTATTCCCGAAAATATGCATACTATAATGAAAGTGTTTATGAAAGTGGTACCAGAAATGGTTTTTGCTTTTTGTGGGGAGAAAGTGATGGGAAACGTGGTTGCAATGAAATATCCACCATTCTCTTTCAATATTTAAAACTTGTGGATGAAAGAAAAACTCACTCTTCAATCAGCCTTTACTGTGACAGCTGCGCAGGTCAAAATCGAAATGGAGCTATGCTTGCCACTTTAAGTTATTTTCTTCAAAATTCAAATTATGTTACGAACGTAAAAATAACGTATTTGTTGCCTGGACATACTATGATGCCTGTTGATTCCATTCATAGCACTATCGAATCATTTATTCGGAATAGAACTGTTTGGGCCCCAAGTGAATGGTATACATTAATATCCAATGCACGAACTAATCCATCAGGTTATAATTGCATTGCAATGAATCATTTTGATTTCAAAGATTGGAAGTCATTTTCGCAGGCGATGTTTCCCAACTCAATGAAAATATCGTTTAAAAATTTACGTTCTGCTTCATTTGAGAAAAACAACCCTATTATTAAACTAAAATATGGGTATTTTGACGACTCTGAAACAAAAGAATTTGATCTTAACTCAATTGCACGATCTAGAAGGAACTTTGAAATTGTCGCTAAAGGACCTCTTTTAATATATGATGATATTTTGAAAATTTCTGCAATAAAATACAAAGACTTAAAAACGCTTTGCAATAAAAAAACTATACCCGAGAAATTCCACCAAGAATTTTTAAATTTGAAATGTGATCAATCGGTCAAAGATACACTGCCTGAAACTGACCAAGAAGACAATAATTAATGTGTTTTTTATTATATTAGTTTTAATTATTTAATTATTTTGTTAATTTATAATATATTTTTCCAAAACAATTTACCTTAAAGTTAAAAACTCTTATCTATTGAATATTACTATTGTATAAAAACGATGAATTTATTTAAAGTCAAGTCATTTTTTTAGTTTATTTTCATTTTATCGTACATTTTCATCAAATCCTTTGAATTAATTTTTAGAAACATTAAAAACAAAAAAATTTGGAAAAATTATAAAAAGAAACAAAAGTGTTTTTTGTTAATTCATTTTATCTTAACCACCATAACTGTGATCAGTAGGTTCCCAACATGACAGCGAAAAAAGCCTAAGTGACATAAACAACCGTTATGCTGTAAATATATAAATAAAACTACTTGCATCACATATATCTGACAAAACAATATAGATATACTTAATTTCAAGGCAATAGTTACACTAAAAGAGAAGATAATTAAAAAAAACCTTCTCCTGTAAAGTTTTATTATTGTCGGTTAAGATATTTTGGCGGTTAAGGCTCGATATAATTCCACATTAAAAAAAAAACAAATTTAAAAACTGTTATAAGACAGGGTTGGCAGGGACTAACCCTAAAATAGCTTTACAGCTATAAAATGACTAAAAATATTAATAGTTAAAACTCAAACATAAGTTAAATTTTTTATTGATATAGTAACCTCTAATTTTTTGCATCACTATTTCATTATGTAAGAAAAGTAAACACAAAACAGCTGACTTATCAATTGCACAATTAAACTGTTCAAGTTTACGAGACTAAATTGTCTGACAAATTTACAAGAGTTGTGCAAGTGAATTTTCAAACAATTTTTGACAGTTCATTTGCGAGAGTGGAAAAATGAGCAGTTTGCACAGTTTACGAGGGTTTTAAGCGTTTGCATGAGTACCCTTATTATTTTTATAAAAATAAATACATGTGCATTAATTTTTTTTCTCTTCATTCTTTATTTACAATCTATTTTACAATATTAAGCAAATTTGATAAAATAAAAATATACTAACATTAGTTATTGATCTTCATTAAGATCAATAACACTAAGTACATACGAGAGATCATAGTTCATTTATTTCTAATTAATATTTTTACAATAGTATATATATTTATTATTTTTATAATATGTACAAAAATATTTATGTAATAAATTACATTTTTTCAATACATAAAGAATAATTATCTAATTCTGTTTTTTTTTTCTTTTAAATCAATGTGTCCTTATCAAAAGTATTGCTATTAAATTTAATATAATAAGGTCTATACATATACATACATATTTATATTATCTTTAAACTTATTCTACACAACTTTTTATCCAATTTATTGTTTACAAGCTTTGTTAATAACATCTTTATAATATTTGATATGTTATTTGTGTGTGTTGCTGGCCAATCCATTAATGATACGTAATGGTAGCTATTGTTCCAAAGACAATATGTTTTCAATGATTAGAATACTTTCGAAACTGAAATCTAAACAATAAAATGGATGAATTTAGGTATCTATTTATAGCATCAGCCAGTTCGAATCTAATTCTCTTTACGAACGGTCGTGTAAATAATTAAAGCGCTTAGAGTACAACTATTTAAAATTAATAACAAGTGTATATTTTTGTTTTTGCAATTGCCTATTCTTGATCTCATTTGAATTCACGTGGTAGTCAATTCAACTTAAAACAGGAATAAAAAACCTAGCGATGGCCCGAGGGGCCAAATCTTCATCAAAAAGAAAGCTCCTTGCCAACAAGAAGATGACAAAACTTCCTCCGGGTTTTAACCCGAATATCGCGTCAACTTCAAGCAACAGATTTAGCCTGCTTGCTGGCCTTAATGATATGGACGTAACTCCTGTATCAAATATTAACGAGGTTAAACAACCTCCACCTATTGTTGTTGAAGCTAACGCCTCATTTACAGAAATACAAAAACTACTTGGTAAAGATTGTATTTTCAAACGTACTTCAATTGGTACTAAAATTTTTGCTCCAAGTAAAGAAATGTACGAATGCTACAAGCAAATTCTTAAAGAGAGTAAGTTGGAGTTTCACTCTTATGGCTCCAAAGATAATAGGTTATACACCACTTTTTTACACGGTTTACCCCGCATAAAAACTGAGGACATCACCGCAGAGCTAAAAAACTAAAACCTGTCCCCTTCTTCCGTAGCTGAAATAGTCACCAAATTCAGTTCGAACAACAATGCAGTTTACAAAGTTCAATTTGTACCTAAATTTTTAACCCAACTGCCTTAAGAAAAGTAAGAACAATTTCAAATATTATAATTTCCTGGAAAAAATACAAATCTAGATCCAGAAATAAACCAACTCAATGCTGGAACTGCTTAATGTATGGCCATGGCGGTGGACACTGTCATCGTAGTGCTGCGTGTATGATATGTGCAGAACAACATCATACAAGTGTGTGTCCGTTTAACACAAATGAAAAAAGACCAGCTGTTTTTACATGCTTTAATTGCAAAAACATGGAAAAGAGAGAACTGATCACTCTGCAAACGACATCAATTGTCCGTTACGTTCTCTCTATTTGGAAACTAGAACAAGAGTAACTTCTAAAAGTCAGAACAATAGCAGACAACAACAACAAAATAACTCATTTCAATTAAAGGTAGGAGATTTCCCTAATTTAAGAAACAACAACTCAAATTGTAATAATAACATCAATAATAACACAATAAATAACAGCAAAGCCACATATGCTAACCAGCTGAGAACAAACAACGATTTATTTAGCATCGATGAGCTTTTTGATATTTTCACTACAGCTATGGATGATTTGCATAGGTGCACTTCAAAAGTACAACAAATCAAAGTTGTAATGTCAATGGTAAAATACGCCCATGGATTATACTAATAATTTAAACGAATTCAAAATGCTTCACTTGAATGCTAATGGCATTTCAAACTTTTCTAAATTAAAACAATTTGAGATGCTAATTGAACGAGAAAATATTAAAATAGCGTCTTTGAATGAAACATTTTTTTCAGAAAATCATAGACCCTATTTTAAAAATTATTATTTATATAGAAGTGACAGAACAGATGCAAGAGGAGGAGGAGTAGCTCTGTTAATTCATAAATCTGTCGCTCATAAAAACCTCTTTATATCAAACACCTCATCAATCGAAAACATCTCAATTGAAGTTATTATAAGTAATAGATCTATTGTTGTATCTTCGTTATATTCACCAAGATATACCCGTAACTTCTGTGCTGATATCTTGAACCTAACACCTTCCACCAAAGAATATATAGTTGTTGGTGACCTAAATGCCAAACATTGTTCTTGGAATTGCCGTTCAAATAATACTGCAGGAATCGCACTCAGCAACCTACAGCAATCAAGCAATTTTTTCATTCACTATCCTAATAGTCCAACCCTATTCCCCCATCAACACAATCGCGAAGCATCCACAGTCGATATTATTTTAAGAAATTCCGCTTTAATACAGACGTAAAAACAATGGATTACGAAATACCATCAGACCATCGCCCCATTATATGTACACTTAAAAGATCAATGGGCTTGCAGGTTGACCTCAATTATTATGATTATAGTGCAACCAACTGGAACATATATATGAATTTTTTAGACAATAAAATCACGTTAAATTCGGATATATACAATACCAAGGTAGTAATTGATCAGGAAATACAAAAATTTTTAAATGTAGTTTTCGAAGCAAGGGATGCGTCTACACCTAAAATAACTCAACAAAATAATTACACATTACCAGAAAGTACTGTGAAATATATTAAACTAAGCCAAGATCTTCAAATATAGTCGAGCAAACTTTTTATAATCAATGTACTAAGTTTCTAAGTAACATGATTGATAAAAGTATCAATTATTGTCAATTATTATCCAATTTAAAACCAGGTGATAAATCATTTTGGAGAATAAGCAGGAACTTGCGAGGAAAAGAAAAAAATCAAATCTCTCACTTAGATGTTGGAAATACAAGGATAACATCTGATAAGGACAAGGCTGAAGTCCTGGCAAATACATTTGTCAAAGCAAATAACCTCACTTCGAATTACAACCACTCAGCGGATATCTATAATAATAATAGGCTAAGCGATTTCTTGTGACTGATGTTTTGTTCTACCGTTTTATCCGATTTTGACCAAACGTATGTTATTTGAAAGGTATTTCTTTTTAGCCGATTTGCAGATTTACAGATTTTTTAATTTTTCCTTTATTTTGAGAAAATTGCATTTAAAGTTGCTACTAACACATACATAGAATTATACAATGCTATGTGTGTGTTTATTAAATTTGTTAATGGCTTTGTAATAAAAATGAGTGTTTTTTGTGTTGATTTGTGAATTGGGTATAATTGATTAGCATACTTTTACGGTCTTTATTTAATGAAAAAATAAAATTTCCTAAAATTTCCGCTCGAATTTCGAGGGCTGGAATCTGCTAGTAATTAATACAACAGTAAATAATTTTAAGAAGGAAAATCCTTGTTCCGAATTAATAATTTATACATCTCTAGAAGAAGTAATGAATATTGTCTCATCAATAAAACCCTCCAAATCTCCTGGTTTTGACAATGTTCCCAACCTGCTCTTAAAGAAACTACCACTCAAAGCTCTAAAATTACTGGTTATAATATTTAACAGCTGCATCAAACTCAACTATTTCCCAAACCATTTCAAAAACGCTAAGGTTATAGCTATCATCAAACCTAGTAAGCCAAAGAATAACCCAAATAGCTATAGACCTATTAGTCTATTAAGTAACTTAGGTAAAATATTTGAAAAAATACTACATTCTCGTCT
Source organism: Cordilura impudica (assembly GCA_963682025.1). Classification (NCBI taxonomy): domain Eukaryota; kingdom Metazoa; phylum Arthropoda; class Insecta; order Diptera; family Scathophagidae; genus Cordilura; species Cordilura impudica. The sequence continues at coordinate 229,320,728 of OY821517.1, forward strand.
TAGTGAATTTTTAACGACCAATTCTATTGTTGCTAAAGAACAATTTGGATTTAAAAAAGGGCATAGCACTACTCACCAAATAAACAGAATTAAAAATCAAATAATCACCAATAAAAACAATAAACGTTCAACGGGTCTAATATTGTTAGATATCGAAAAAGCGTTTGACACTGTTTGGCATAATGGCCTAGTATTTAAATTCTTGATGCAAATATACCAAAATATTTATGCAAACTTATTTCAGATTTCATTCACGGCAGAAGCATTAAAGTTGCGATTAATAATGAAACATCATCTCCAAAAACCATTACCACAGGGTTGCCTCAAGGATCAGTCTTGTCGCCATTGCTTTACTCGATATGTACATCCGATTTCAAAGTCCCGAAATATATGAAAATTGCTTACTATGCAGATAATACTGAGTTAATTTCTTCAAACAAACTTACAAGTGCACTCCTGAAGAAAATGGAAAAGGGACTTGTAAATTGCAGTAAATATTTTCACAAATGGAAAATCAAAATTAATCCAAACAAGACCCAAGCAATAATTTTTCCGTTCAACAAATCTCCCAAAAGACTGCCAAGACGTCATCTTTATATTGGAAATAATACCATAAATGTACTTAATCATGTCAAATATCTCGGAGTTGTCTTGGACAAAAAGCTTACTTTTAAACAACGTATTATGGCTACGTGCCAAAAAGCTATAAAATCATTTAAAGCATTATGGCCACTACTAAATAGAAGGTCATTTCTAAACCCCAAAAACAAAAATCTACTCTTCAAAAATGTCATAAGGCCATTATTAACATACGCGTGTCCTATTTGGAGTGACGCTGCCAACTGCCACCTAAAACGCTTACAAATTATACAAAACAAATGTCTTAAAATGATAATTAAAAAGCCCTGGAGGTATCCTACAGATCTTCTTCATGAAGAAATAGGTTATGAAAAAAATATCGATTTCATAACAAGGATTAACAACAATTACTTTGCCAAAAATGAAAATTCCTCTTACCCACTGATAAGAGAATGTAGAGAATTACCGTAAAATTAAAAAGAAATCACCAAATTGAAAATTATATGCTTATAGAGGTCTATTATTTCTAATAAACCTTCTACCATAAACCATATAAATATTTTCAGATAGTATTTGAATTTATTAAATCATATAAAGGTTTTTTCCTCCCATTTTCGTTTAAAAGTCATTAAAAAATAAAATAAAAACTATTTAATATCTTTAGATCCTATATATTCTTTGTTGCAATATCTATATGTAAAGATAAGATCTCATATGTAAATATCAAATTTGTTAAAATATGTAAATAAAGGAAGAATGTATAATTGAAAAAAAAAAAAAAATACTTAGATTAAAGTCTATTGCTTCCTCATCATCACTATCTGTCGGCCATAAAATTTCAAGTTCTGATGTTTTATACACATCATTAATTTTAAATAAAATATTTACTTCATCGGGTAATCGATAACTTTCGCAACATGAATTTTTTCTTTTCAATCTATTTTTAATGCGAAGTGAAGCATTAACTGAATATAATTTTTTTTTTTTTTTAATATATTTATTTATTTAATTTTCTTTAAAATAACAATTCATTAAAATTTGGAAACCCTTGCGAAGCCATTTAAGGCTTGTCTGCTGGTTTAAAATTCTTCAAAAAGTATTTAAATTAATATAATTTGATGTATTCATTGCTGGTTAATAAAATAGTTTTTTAATATTTTCCTTCTTCTATTTATGATATTTGTTAGGTTTATGATTTCGGTTGGCATTCTATTAAAAATTGTTGGCAATGTAACTGCAAGAGTATTCTTCCCGTACTCATTGTTGAATTTTGGTACTTTGTATCTTCCTTTTGTGTTAATTCTTGTTTGGTAGTTGTGGTTTATCGGGTGAAAAAATCTGGAGTCCATATAGAACTCGATGGCAATGGTGGTATAATAGATGTTTTTGATGTTGAGTATATGTTGATTTCTAGTGATGTGGTCTTCTGTTATGTTTTCATATGCTGCTACTGCTTCTTGATGTGTACTTTGTTGATTTGTAATGCTGTTTGGTATTGTATTGTGATTAGTTGGTTCATTATTATTGTTTGTTGTATTATTGATTGTTAATATATTGCTACGCGTTGTTGTAACATATCTTTATTTTTTTTTGTAAAATTTTTAGTATCTGATTCTGAAGCTTGTTGCAAAAAGTTGAGTGTCCCCACGCCGCTATACCATGACGAATATTCGATTCTACTAACGAGAAGTATGCTTGTCTTACTACCATATTGTTGGAACAAAAGCTTAGATGATTTAGCATATAAGACGCTTTTCTCAATTTTTTTAGAACGTCGTCGATATGTAGGTTCCATTTGAAGTTATGGTCAACCAGCACTCGAAGATATTTATACGAGTTCACTAACTCAATAGTAGTTGCTATATCTAACTGATTCTGCATTATTGTTATTGCATCATCTAAATTTTTGTGTGCTACAACAATCGCAGTATCGTCTGCATAGGCAAACGTTTCGCTACTCGTTAATACTTTGATTAAATCATTTGCATATATAAGGTAAAGTATTGGTCCTAATTTAGATCCTTGAGGAATTCCACAAATTGTAATTTCTTCGCTTGCCTCATTCGATACTTTAACCCGATACCTTCTTAGCGTTAAATAATTCTTAAACAATTCATTGCATATTCCTCGAACTCCAACACGCTTTAACATATGGATGATTTTGTCGTGAGATAAGGTGTCAAAAGCCTTACTAAAGTCTATGAATAAAGTAAGGCAGTGATGGCTTTTACTGAGCTGTTAGTTAATGAAATTCGCAAAGTTTCCGAGAAGTTGACTGATATTCTTTCCTTGCTGGAATCCAAATTGAATGACGCTTATAATTTTATTTTTTTGTAGGAAGTTTGTGAGTCTTTTACATATGATTTCCTCTATAATTTTCTCGATTACAGGTAATATCGAAATTGGGCGGTAGTTATTAAAATCGTTTTCGTGCCATTTTTGTATATAGGTCGAACCACGGATATTTTGAATATATCTGGTATAGAGCCAGTATTTATTATCGTATTTATTAGTTTTGTTATAATTGGAGTCATCACATTTGTATTGTTTTAAAGATCTATTGGTCTGATACTGTCAATACCCGCACTTTTTTAACATTAAGATTTCTTAAAATGTTAAAAATTTCCATTTCATCGGCATATGGCATGTAAAAAGATTTTTGTATTACTCTTGGTGAGTAATTAATACATTTTATATTAAAGTTGTGTAAAATATTTATCACATTTTTATTATAGCTTTGCAATTACAGATTTCTGATATATTTAAGTTTTTGAAATTTTTTAGTACCGTATCATCAATATTGTTTGTTTTTTTGCCAGTTATTTCATTAATTATTTGCCGCGTAATCCGAATATTATTTCTATTATCATAGAATTTGTTTTTATAATACATATTTTTTTGCAAATTTTAATTTTTTATTTAATAAATTTCTGTATTTTTTATAATCATTTTCTAATAGTTTATTGTTTCGATTCGAAAGCCATTTTTTAAAAAGTTTATCCCTAAAGTCACAACATTTTATTAAGTGGTCGCTCATCCACGGATTTGGTGTTCTATTTTTATTTTTCGTATTTTTTAAAAGATTTTTCGCATTATCGTTAATATCATTAAATTTTTCATGAATTAGTTTGAACATTTTATTCGAGTCTGTTATGTTCGCTATCTCGTGCCAGTTGGTTGCACATATCTGACGGTTTACTTTATTATTACATATATATTTGTTATTTGTATTAATTTGTTGTGGTTCTTTTGATATCTCGTTCTCAGAGAAACAACCATAGAGAGAATAGTGATCTGATATGTTTGTTTTAATTATATCAGAGTTAACCAAAACTCTCAATAAATGAAATGCGTCTTTATTGGATAAGATAATATTGCCCAGCAAACACAAAAGTAAGCATTACAAATGTAATGAATTTTACTCTTAAAAGCAAAATGGAAATGAAGTTTAAAAAAAGTTAATAAAATTAAATACAAAATATGCCTCAGTTTTTACAGAATTAGGCAATTTTTTTCACATATATTTGATTGGTCGAGTTTAATTTACAATTGAAACTTAAAAAACTAAGTGGATTTAGGCATTATAAATTAAGTTTTCAAAATTTAAGATTTTGTAACAATTTCTTATTAACAAAATATGTTTTAAATATGAAGAACTTAATTTATTTCTCTGCCTTGAACAAATAAATTTTAAGTCGGAAAAAATTTGTTCGTAGCAATATGTAGAAGGAAATAGGTATAACAATTTCAAAGCATTTCTTTTTAACTCTGGAAAATCGAAATCATTTAGATTATTCCAGAATTATATTCCCATTTTTCCCGGAGCTTGGACTTCGGTTCGAAGAAATATAATTTCTGATTGTATATCGAACTCATATTGAGTAACATCACAGTTATAAGGGTTATTAAATAAATCCAACTGCGGTTGTATACTCTTCAAATCTGCAAACCTGTCTTCAAAACTGTTGAGCAGTGTATCAAAAATCTCAACTCGATTAGTTTTCGCAGCATCGCACAGCGATTCGCGCAATAGAGATGTTTTTTTAAAACTGGAAAAGTCATCTGACTTAATTTGGCAAAGTACAAGAAAAAGTTTTGTTTTAAAATTAAATAAAATTTTACAAATATCAGATATATTCTTACCTTTTCCTTGAAGCTCTAAGTTGAAATCATTAAGCAAAGAAGTTGTATCAGCTAGAAAAGCTAGATCTGATATGAATTGTGTATCTTTTAAAAAATTTTTGCCGACTCATCGATATTTTCTTTTTCTAAAAACTCTAAGACTTCCTCTTTTAAATCATATAGCCGGTTAAGACAGTCGCCACGACTGAGCCAACGTACCTCAGTGAACATTTTAAGATCATTGAAAGCTGCGTTTTTAGATGTTAGAAATTTTACAAATTTTCGATGAGTAAGGGCATTGTGTCCTCCTCTAATTTTATTTATAATGCGCTCTGCGGTCTTCATAGTAGAGTCTTGAGTAATAAATTTAGACGCAAGCGCGGCTTCATGGATAATGCAGTGAAAGTTTTGCATTGCCATTCCACTTTTTTTTATATTACCTATCAAACCTGTGTTTTTTCCTACCATGACATTTGCCCCGTCTGTGCAGACACCGACAATTTTGTTTACATCAACAATAGAAACAAGTAAGAAAATTATAGTCGGTCTAGACCGACTATACGATACCCTATACCATGCGTTTAGAAACCCTATCTCTTAGGCCCAACTAACTGGACATTGAAAATAAGCAAAAACCAAATTTGAGTGGGATTTTTATTAATTTTTTTGGCTGTAGATATGAAAAAGTTCATATCGGATGCTATATCTATAAAGGGACTAGGTCCAAAAATGGACCGATCCTGATCATGTTTGGTAAAGTCTTTTGTATTTTGCAAAAATATGTACAAACAAAATTTGAGAAGAATCAGTGCAATATTTTTGTTTTTTAATAGATTTAAGTGAAGATCGGGAAGCAGCTCTATATGGGGTCAAAGGGACCATTTTTGGACTACTCATTAGTGGATGTAATGAACGCATACAAACCCAATTTGAGTAAGATCTATATGACAATTTGGATCTTATGGCAATTTATGTCGATTTCATAGGGGTAATTTGTATGGGGGCTAGGTCTGAACATGGACCGATTCTCACCAATTTCAATAGCGTTCATCCCATGGCCGATAAAAGCTTATATACCAAATTTCATCAAAATATATTCATATTTGCGACCTGCAGTTTGATTACAAGCTTTACATGGACACACAGACGGACGGACGGACGGACGGACGGACGGACGGACATTGTTAAATCAACTCAGAAAGTGATTCTGATTCGATCGGTATAATTAAAGATGGGTCTAGGTCAAACATTTTTGGTTGTTACAAACAGCAGCACAAAGTCATTATACCCAAACCACATAGTGGTATAGGGTATAAAAAGTTTATCGCTTACAACTTCTATCAAAAGCTTTCCAGTTACATGTCCATAAAAGCTTTCCAATGTCAACATTGATTCAAAAACATTAAAATGTTCATCAATGCATCTTACGCAGACAACCAGTTGACAAAGATCCTTGCTATCTGTACTTTCATCTAAGCAAAACGAAAGAAATTAACAATTTATCAATTTTTCTTTAATAGAAGACTCCACCGAATTTCCTATTTGGGCAATACGCCTAGCCACAGTTTGGGGTGACAAGGCTTTATGAAATCTGTTCCATAATTTAACGTTTGAAAAGTTTTTTGTAAAATATTTTTTGCTAGCATTTTATCCATAAATGGTCTACCTTGCTGAGCGATTTCCAAGCTTATTTGGTTTGAAATCTCCATTTTTTATTTTGCAAAATTTCCTCATTTTGCTCTTCTTGCAGAACCCATTCTTTAATTTTTTGCATATAAAGGTTTTTTTTGCTAAAAAAAAAACATTTTCCTTTTTTCCTCTTTTAATTTATTTATTTCTTTGTGAAAAAGGGCAAAATGCCTTTTAATTGAAAATGTTTTCTTTGTTTTAAATGTTTGGTAACATAAAATGCATTGAATGTTACCAAAAGCATTTTTAATGACAAAACAAAAATTTCTGTCTTCCATTATACTATTTTGTTTGCTGGTTTATTTTGAAATTAAATCAAAGCTGAAAAAACAATAAAGCTGAAAAAAATGCAGTAAGCATCCGCACATTTTCACTCGTTAACACTCAATTAACGACTGAAATCAAACTGAAATAGAAGAGAATAAGCGTCGGTGTGAGTTTTTTTTATTGTTTTTGTAGCACAATTGTGTACAGAAAATGAATATTTGGATTACTCTAAATTATATATGCATGTATTGCAGTGTTAATGTTATTGTTTTTGAAAAATAGATGGTCAATTTGAAAGGTATTTCTTTTTAGCCGATTTGCAGATTTACAGATTTTTTATTTTTTCCTTTATTTTGAGAAAATTGCATTTAAAGTTGCTACTAACACATACATAGAATTATACAATGCTATGTGTGTGTTTATTAAATTTGTTAATGTCTTTGTAATAAAAATGAGTGTTTTTTGTGTTGATTTGTGAATTGGATATAATTGATTAGCATACTTTTACGGTCTTTATTTAATGAAAAAATAAAATTTCCTAAAATTTCCGCTCGAATTTCGAGGGCTGGAATCTGCTAGTAGTAATTAATACAACAGTAAATAATTTTAAGAAGGAAAATCCTTGTTCCGAATTAATAATTTATACATCTCTAGAAGAAGTAATGAATATTGTCTCATCAATAAAACCCTCCAAATCTCCTGGTTTTGACAATGTTCCCAACCTGCTCTTAAAGAAACTACCACTCAAAGCTCTAAAATTACTGGTTATAATATTTAACAGCTGCATCAAACTCAACTATTTCCCAAACCATTTCAAAAACGCTAAGGTTATAGCTATCATCAAACCTAGTAAGCCAAAGAATAACCCAAATAGCTATAGACCTATTAGTCTATTAAGTAACTTAGGTAAAATATTTGAAAAAATACTACATTCTCGTCTTAGTGAATTTTTAACGACCAATTCTATTGTTGCTAAAGAACAATTTGGATTTAAAAAAGGGCATAGCACTACTCACCAAATAAACAGAATTAAAAATCAAATAATCACCAATAAAAACAATAAACGTTCAACGGGTCTAATATTGTTAGATATCGAAAAAGCGTTTGACACTGTTTGGCATAATGGCCTAGTATTTAAATTCTTGATGCAAATATACCAAAATATTTATGCAAACTTATTTCAGATTTCATTCACGGCAGAAGCATTAAAGTTGCGATTAATAATGAAACATCATCTCCAAAAACCATTACCACAGGGTTGCCTCAAGGATCAGTCTTGTCGCCATTGCTTTACTCGATATGTACATCCGATTTCAAAGTCCCGAAATATATGAAAATTGCTTACTATGCAGATAATACTGCGTTAATTTCTTCAAACAAACTTACAAGTGCACTCCTGAAGAAAATGGAAAAGGGACTTGTAAATTGCAGTAAATATTTTCACAAATGGAAAATCAAAATTAATCCAAACAAGACCCAAGCAATAATTTTTCCGTTCAACAAATCTCCCAAAAGACTGCCAAGACGTCATCTTTATATTGGAAATAATACCATAAATGTACTTAATCATGTCAAATATCTCGGAGTTGTCTTGGACAAAAAGCTTACTTTTAAACAACATATTATGGCTACGTGCCAAAAAGCTATAAAATCATTTAAAGCATTATGGCCACTACTAAATAGAAGGTCATTTCTAAACCCCAAAAACAAAAATCTACTCTTCAAAAATGTCATAAGGCCATTATTAACATACGCGTGTCCTATTTGGAGTGACGCTGCCAACTGCCACCTAAAACGCTTACAAATTATACAAAACAAATGTCTTAAAATGATAAATAAAAAGCCCTGGAGGTATCCTACAGATCTTCTTCATGAAGAAATAGGTTATGAAAAAAATATCGATTTCATAACAAGGATTAACAACAATTACTTTGCCAAAAATGAAAATTCCTCTTACCCACTGATAAGAGAATGTAGAGAATTACCGTAAAATTAAAAAGAAATCACCAAATTGAAAATTATATGCTTATAGAGGTCTATTATTTCTAATAAACCTTCTACCATAAACCATATAAATATTTTCAGATAGTATTTGAATTTATTAAATCATATAAAGGTTTTTTCCTCCCATTTTCGTTTAAAAGTCATTAAAAAATAAAATAAAAACTATTTAATATCTTTAGATCCTATATATTATTTGTTGCAATATCTATATGTAAAGATAAGATCTCATATGTAAATATCAAATTTGTTAAAATATGTAAATAAAGGAAGAATGTATAATTGAAAAAAAAAAAATACTTAGATTAAAGTCTATTGCTTCCTCATCATCACTATCTGTCGGCCATAAAATTTCAAGTTCTGATGTTTTATACACATCATTAATTTTAAATAAAATATTTACTTCATCGGGTAATCGATAACTTTCGCAACATGAATTTTTTCTTTTCAATCTATTTTTAATGCGAAGTGAAGCATTAACTGAATATAATTTTTTTTTTTTAATATATTTATTTATTTAATTTTCTTTAAAATAACAATTCATTAAAATTTGGAAACCCTTGCGAAGCCATTTAAGGCTTGTCTGCTGGTTTCAAATTCTTCAAAAAGTATTTAAATTAATATAATTTGATGTATTCATTGCTGGTTAATAAAATAGTTTTTTAATATTTTCCTTCTTCTATTTATGATATTTGTTAGGTTTATGATTTCGGTTGGCATTCTATTAAAAATTGTTGGCAATGTAACTGCAAGAGTATTCTTCCCGTACTCATTGTTGAATTTTGGTACTTTGTATCTTCCTTTTGTGTTAATTCTTGTTTGGTAGTTGTGGTTTATCGGGTGAAAAAATCTGGAGTCCATATAGAACTCGATGGCAATGGTGGTATAATAGATGTTTTTGATGTTGAGTATATGTTGATTTCTAGTGATGTGGTCTTCTGTTATGTTTTCATATGCTGCTACTGCTTCTTGATGTGTACTTTGTTGATTTGTAATGCTGTTTGGTATTGTATTGTGATTAGTTGGTTCATTATTATTGTTTGTTGTATTATTGATTGTTAATATATTGCTACGCGTTGTTGTAACATATCTTTATTTTTTTTGTAAAATTTTTAGTATCTGATTCTGAAGCTTGTTGCAAAAAGTTGAGTGTCCCCACGCCGCTATACCATGACGAATATTCGATTCTACTAACGAGAAGTATGCTTGTCTTACTACCATATTGTTGGAACAAAAGCTTAGATGATTTAGCATATAAGACGCTTTTCTCAATTTTTTTAGAACGTCGTCGATATGTAGGTTCCATTTGAAGTTATGGTCAACCAGCACTCGAAGATATTTATACGAGTTCACTAACTCAATAGTAGTTGCTATATCTAACTGATTCTGCATTATTGTTATTGCATCATCTAAATTTTTGTGTGCTACAACAATCGCAGTATCGTCTGCATAGGCAAACGTTTCGCTACTCGTTAATACTTTGATTAAATCATTTGCATATATAAGGTAAAGTATTGGTCCTAATTTAGATCCTTGAGGAATTCCACAAATTGTAATTTCTTCGCTTGCCTCATTCGATACTTTAACCCGATACCTTCTTAGCGTTAAATAATTCTTAAACAATTCATTGCATATTCCTCGAACTCCAACACGCTTTAACATATGGATGATTTTGTCGTGAGATAAGGTGTCAAAAGCCTTACTAAAGTCTATGAATAAAGTAAGGCAGTGATGGCTTTTACTGAGCTGTTAGTTAATGAAATTCGCAAAGTTTCCGAGAAGTTGACTGATATTCTTTCCTTGCTGGAATCCAAATTGAATGACGCTTATAATTTTATTTTTTTGTAGGAAGTTTGTGAGTCTTTTACATATGATTTCCTCTATAATTTTCTCGATTACAGGTAATATCGAAATTGGGCGGTAGTTATTAAAATCGTTTTCGTGCCATTTTTGTATATAGGTCGAACCACGGATATTTTGAATATATCTGGTATAGAGCCAGTATTTATTATCGTATTTATTAGTTTTGTTATAATTGGAGTCATCACATTTGTATTGTTTTAAAGATCTATTGGTCTGATACTGTCAATACCCGCACTTTTTTAACATTAAGATTTCTTAAAATGTTAAAAATTTCCATTTCATCGGCATATGGCATGTAAAAAGATTTTTGTATTACTCTTGGTGAGTAATTAATACATTTTATATTAAAGTTGTGTAAAATATTTATCACATTTTTATTATAGCTTTGCAATTACAGATTTCTGATATATTTAAGTTTTTGAAATTTTTTAGTACCGTATCATCAATATTGTTTGTTTTTTTGCCAGTTATTTCATTAATGATTTGCCGCGTAATCCGAATATTATTTCTATTATCATAGAATTTGTTTTTATAATACATATTTTTTTGCAAATTTTAATTTTTTATTTAATAAATTTCTGTATTTTTTATAATCATTTTCTAATAGTTTATTGTTTCGATTCGAAAGCCATTTTTTAAAAAGTTTATCCCTAAAGTCACAACATTTTATTAAGTGGTCGCTCATCCACGGATTTAGTGTTCTATTTTTATTTTTCGTATTTTTTAAAAGATTTTTCGCATTATCGTTAATATCATTAAATTTTTCATGAATTAGTTTGAACATTTTATTCGAGTCTGTTATGTTCGCTATCTCGTGCCAGTTGGTTGCACATATCTGACGGTTTACTTTATTATTACATATATATTTGTTATTTGTATTAATTTGTTGTGGTTCTTTTGATATCTCGTTCTCAGAGAAACAACCATAGAGAGAATAGTGATCTGATATGTTTGTTTTAATTATATCAGAGTTAACCAAAACTCTCAATAAATGAAATGCGTCTTTATTGGATAAGATAATATTGCCCAGCAAACACAAAAGTAAGCATTACAAATGTAATGAATTTTACTCTTAAAAGCAAAATGGAAATGAAGTTTAAAAAAAGTTAATAAAATTAAATACAAAATATGCCTCAGTTTTTACAGAATTAGGCAATTTTTTTCACATATATTTGATTGGTCGAGTTTAATTTACAATTGAAACTTAAAAAACTAAGTGGATTTAGGCATTATAAATTAAGTTTTCAAAATTTAAGATTTTGTAACAATTTCTTATTAACAAAATATGTTTTAAATATGAAGAACTTAATTTATTTCTCTGCCTTGAACAAATAAATTTTAAGTCGGAAAAAATTTGTTCGTAGCAATATGTAGAAGGAAAAAGGTATAACAATTTCAAAGCATTTCTTTTTAACTCTGGAAAATCGAAATCATTTAGATTATTCCAGAATTATATTCCCATTTTTCCCGGAGCTTGGACTTCGGTTCGAAGAAATATAATTTCTGATTGTATATCGAACTCATATTGAGTAACATCACAGTTATAAGGGTTATTAAATAAATCCAACTGCGGTTGTATACTCTTCAAATCTGCAAACCTGTCTTCAAAACTGTTGAGCAGTGTATCAAAAATCTCAACTCGATTAGTTTTCGCAGCATCGCACAGCGATTCGCGCAATAGAGATGTTTTTTTAAAACTGGAAAAGTCATCTGACTTAATTTGGCAAAGTACAAGAAAAAGTTTTGTTTTAAAATTAAATAAAATTTTACAAATATCAGATATATTCTTACCTTTTCCTTGAAGCTCTAAGTTGAAATCATTAAGCAAAGAAGTTGTATCAGCTAGAAAAGCTAGATCTGATATGAATTGTGTATCTTTTAAAAAATTTTTGCCGACTCATCGATATTTTCTTTTTCTAAAAACTCTAAGACTTCCTCTTTTAAATCATATAGCCGGTTAAGACAGTCGCCACGACTGAGCCAACGTACCTCAGTGAACATTTTAAGATCATTGAAAGCTGCGTTTTTAGATGTTAGAAATTTTACAAATTTTCGATGAGTAAGGGCATTGTGTCCTCCTCTAATTTTATTTATAATGCGCTCTGCGGTCTTCATAGTAGAGTCTTGAGTAATAAATTTAGACGCAAGCGCGGCTTCATGGATAATGCAGTGAAAGTTTTGCATTGCCATTCCACTTTTTTTTATATTACCTATCAAACCTGTGTTTTTTCCTACCATGACATTTGCCCCGTCTGTGCAGACACCGACAATTTTGTTTACATCAACAATAGAAAAAAGTTTATCGCTTACAACTTCTATCAAAAGCTTTCCAGTTACATGTCCATAAAAGCTTTCCAATGTCAACATTGATTCAAAAACATTAAAATGTTCATCAATGCATCTTACGCAGACAACCAGTTGACAAAGATCCTTGCTATCTGTACTTTCATCTAAGCAAAACGAAAGAAATTAACAATTTATCAATTTTTCTTTAATAGAAGACTCCACCGAATTTCCTATTTGGGCAATACGCCTAGCCACAGTTTGGGGTGACAAGGCTTTATGAAATCTGTTCCATAATTTAACGTTTGAAAAGTTTTTTGTAAAATATTTTTTGCTAGCATTTTATCCATAAATGGTCTACCTTGCTGAGCGATTTCCAAGCTTATTTGGTTTGAAATCTCCATTTTTTATTTTGCAAAATTTCCTCATTTTGCTCTTCTTGCAGAACCCATTCTTTAATTTTTTGCATATAAAGGTTTTTTTTGCTAAAAAAAAAAACATTTTCCTTTTTTCCTCTTTTAATTTATTTATTTCTTTGTGAAAAAGGGCAAAATGCCTTTTAATTGAAAATGTTTTCTTTGTTTTAAATGTTTGGTAACATAAAATGCATTGAATGTTACCAAAAGCATTTTTAATGACAAAACAAAAATTTCTGTCTTCCATTATACTATTTTGTTTGCTGGTTTATTTTGAAATTAAATCAAAGCTGAAAAAACAATAAAGCTGAAAAAAATGCAGTAAGCATCCGCACATTTTCACTCGTTAACACTCAATTAACGACTGAAATCAAACTGAAATAGAAGAGAATAAGCGTCGGTGTGAGTTTTTTTTTATTGTTTTTGTAGCACAATTGTGTACAGAAAATGAATATTTGGATTACTCTGAATTATATATGCATGTATTGCAGTGTTAATGTTATTGTTTTTGAAAAATAGATGGTCAATGCATGAGCGTGAATTTTTGTTGACATTTTCTCTTGTACATTCGTTTATAGCACAATACATGCCATGACTTGCTAACACATCGAGGTATTGATTTGTAAGAGCATTTTGTTTTAAGAGGTCAGTGTTGATGTCTCCAACTAATATCGCATTTTGGTTTTTTTTCATGGTATTTAATAAGTTATCCAGCTCTTTAATAAATATGATTTCATTTAAATGTGGTGGTCTATAAATGGCAAAAAGAGATATATTCTGTGTTGTTTCAATGTTTATATGTATTGCTTCAAAAGATCTCGATTGTACATCTAAGTTTGTGATTGATATGTTGTTTTTAATATAGACTGCTACACCACCCCCTCTCGTTTTTCTGTTAACAAATGTTGAGTTAAATCCGTTTATCAGATATATAGACAGTTTTCTTCGTCATTAATGTTTGTTTCTACTAATATAATTATTTTTATTGTATTTATTATATTATGGATTGATGACAGAAACGAATTAAAGTTTGTGTGTAAAGAGCGTATATTTAAAAAAAATTAATGAATATGGATAACTTAAATGGTCTTTTTCGATTTGATAGAAATTATCTATAGTTTTTGTGTTTATACTGTTCATCTTGATTTGAATATTTAAAAATAAAATGCAACTATTTAAAAAATTTATATTAATATTTATTAAACAATAAGTTCAAGATTACAAACATTAGATATAAGCACGGCGGTTGAGTTTTCATTTTTTTTTGCTAGAAGGTGATCATTACGGAACCATACAAACTTCCAACCGGAATCCCTGGCTTTTGTCTTTGCAAGCCAAAGGAGCTGACGATTATGGGCCGATAGTAGTTCATTTATGTAGACAAAATTTTACTTTATGACCTTTTATTTTAGAGAGTAATTCTCTTTTTTTGTTAAGGGAGCAAAATTCAATAACTGTTATTGTATCGTCTCTTTTTTTTCTTATTATAAGCGTTGCTAATATCGGAGTCTTGTACATCAACATTCACAGAGGCTGCTATTATTTTTATTACATCGCTTGCACGTAATTCTGTGTTTGAAACGTTCTTTATTTCTATATTTTTGCTCACTATTTGTTGTTCCATCATATTAATTCTCTTTTCCATATTTTGTATGCATATATCTTTTTTCGTATTTTGTTCTTTAAGTTCTTTGACCTCAGACGCTAGATTGGACATAGTCTCAGCAAGTTTTGTAAATGCCCTACTCATTTCTTCTCTGAAATCATTATGGGTTGTTGGCACGCTACTGTTTAATTGCTGTATGCTAGACTTTATGTCTTGCATATCATATGCTACAGTTGACTTAAAAGTGGCAAAATCAGATTTAAGCTCTGAAACGTTGGAGTTTACGGTGTTTAATGAAAGTGAATCTTTAAATCGTTTATTAGTTGAATTATCGTTATCTGGGCGAATATTGTTATCCTCATCTTCACGTTGTTGTTTTTTTAATAGTTTATTATTTTCGAACACCACAGTCTGGTACAAATTATTGGGTGATTTACTCCTATCTCTACAGTTCTGGCACTTCCATGAGGCCTTCTTTTCCGCATTCATGACAGAATAGGTTTGCTCAGAAAGTGTAGCGCATGGCGAGAAGTGGTATTTTCGTTTGCAATTAAAAAGCTTACATATTCTCCAGTTGGGGGTAAAACTTTGTTACAGGTACTGCACATAGCACTTGTTGCAGACAAGTAATCTCTGATGCTCATTATTGATAATTGTTCTCTTATTAATTATATTTTTCATTCTTTAAATTAATTTGTGTGTGTTGTGTAACTTCGATATAATATTAGATATCAGAAAAATATTATAATTGTTTTTAATAAAAACACTACGAAATTTAGTATATTTTTTTTTACACACTTGTTGTGATTTTTCGGATTTTTATACCCTATACCACTATGTGGTTTGGGTATAATGACTTTGTGCTGCTGTTTGTAACAACCAAAAATATTTGACCTAGACCCATCTTTAATTATACCGATCGAATCAGAATCACTTTCTGAGTTGATTTAACAATGTCCGTCCGTCCGTCCGTCCGTCCGTCCGTCCGTCCGTCCGTCCGTCCGTCCGTCCGTCCGTCCGTCCGTCCGTCTGTGTGTCCATGTAAAGCTTGTAATCAAACTGCAGGTCGCAAATATGAATATATTTTGATGAAATTTGGTATATAAGCTTTTATCGGCCATGGGATGAACGCTATTGAAATTGGTGAGAATCGGTCCATGTTCAGACCTAGCCCCCATACAAATTACCCATATGAAATCGACATAAATTGCCATAAGATCCAAATTGTCATATAGATCTTACTCAAATTGGGTTTGTATGCGTTCATTACATCCACTAATGAGTAGTCCAAAAATGATCCCTTTGACCCCATATAGAGCTTCTTCCCGATCTTCAGTTAAATCTATTAAAAAACAAAAATATTGCACTGATTCTTCTCAAATTCTGTTTGTACATATTTTTGCAAAATACAAGAGACTTTACCAAACATGATCAGGATCGGTCCATTTTTGGACCTAGCCCCTTTATAGATATAGCATCCGATATGAACTTTTTTATATCTGCAGCCAAAAAAATTAATAAAAATCCCACTCAAATTTGGTTTTTGCTTATTTTCTATGTCCAGTTAGTTGGGCCTAAGAGATAGGGTTTCTAAACGCATGGTATAGGGTATCGTATAGTCGGTCTAGACCGACTATAATTTTCTTACTTGTTTTGATATAATTTTGTATATTTTAGTCGATCGGGTGACTGTTGTTTCACGATTTATCAGAGCGGCACTCACGTCCGCACGCAATGAATACTTGTATACTAATAACATTCGATTTCTAATTTTGGATTTTAAAAGGTTTATGTCGCTAAAAACCCTTTCAGCGTTTGAATATGGGGGCGATAGAAGTTTAATAGCAGAAATTTTTGTAGCTGTTTTTTATTACATTCTGTAAACTGTATTCAAAAGCAAAAGTCAAACTTAAGATATTTACACTGTAAAATAATTAGTGTTTTTTTATTAAAAATATTTGTTTTTTTATTGGGAAAATAAACATTTGGTGTCACTGATGCTAAATAAAAAGCACTAAATACTATGGCTATGTTTACACGGCGACTTTTGACTACGTCGGTTTTCGACGTCTATTTGTTTGTAGGCGAACGGTGTAGAGAAGCAAGAGGGGTAAACAAAAAGACACGATTTCTGTTTTTCAAGACTTTTTTCATATTTCTCTTTACACTCATTTCTTTTTTTCCTGTTACGCTTTATTCTTTTATTTATTTATTTATTTTTTATTTAATATTTATGCATAATTTTTTTAAACTGAATATGTTTTAACTTAAACTTTTAAATATTGATACGTTCTGCTATTTTATTATTTTTAGATATTCTAAACATTTTACTCTTAATAATTTAAATATTAAATAGGTTTTTGTATATAGTGTGAAAAATTATGATAAATTATTTAGTATAAAAAGAATGAAATAATGTCAATAATATTTAGATTAATTCATATATTTTTTATATATTTCTTAATGCGAAAAATAAACTAAAGCAGATTTAAAAAAAGACATGAAACTAAAAGTTAAACAAATAACCTCTTATTATAAGCATTGTTTTACTTATCCCATTCTTATTCAAAATTCTGTTATAATAGGATTTTGTCCTTACTATTTTTTCAAAAAATATAACGATATATTTCTAGTATTAATCATTTTTTTAAATAAATTTTATTTTTTCTGCAACAGACAAGTCTTGAAGCAGGAGTTCCACTTGGTAAATCACATCATGTCATCGATGTTGCCAATGTCGTCAAGTTTTTCTTTCGTGAGCTGCCGGAATCGTTGATACCAACCTCAATGCATGAGACGCTTTCGCGGAGTTTACTAATTGGCGAAAATTATACCAAGGCGATATTACTAACTTGTTTATTACTACCACCTCTTACAATCAACACTCTCTCGTTTTTTATGCAGTTCTTGTACACCGTGTCACTCAGTGAAGACGCTAACAAAATGTCAATCGAAAATTTGGCCATAATCTTTACTCCGGGACTAATGCCATTTCCCAACATTAACAGTCATCGATTTAAAAATCATTTAAAAATAATTCGGCTATTAATTGAGAATGCTAACGCCATTGGGACCATACCTAACAACATTGCATATAAAATGCAAAGGCGTTCACAATTATCAGACCCACCAACATCGGATACAGCAATCTCTTCACTAAAGACTGATGTACAAGACGGCAAAACAGTGAAGAAGAAAAATAAAAGAAGGAGCGGTTCGCTAACTCGTAATTGTTATGAAGTTGACATGTTGTTATAAAATTAAACACTTTTTTTTTAGATATGTTCAACGGCTTTAAAAAGATGGTTGGATCCGCAATTGGTAGTTCAGAGCATTTGAACAATACACAGTGTGAAAACAATGCTGCTGTATGCGATCCACCCGTTGCAATTACCGTCAACAGACCTGAAAAAAATCATGATTATGTTGTTATCAGGAAGATTTTAGCAATACCTAGCCTCAAAGAAAATAAAAAACGCAAGGTGGATGATGCTGTACATGCGATCGGTTCCAAAAAAAGGTAAGAATAATGTATATTTAATTTCATTCGTATCTAAAAGTGAAAAGTTTTAGTAAATATAATTTTAATAAAATCCTCGCATACGAATATATCCTTTGACTCTAATTTTGTTGATTAAAAAAACACAAATTGCGAATTTTGTATTAAAACTGCGATTGCCTTTTATTCAAGATTTTATATATTGTTCAAAGAGAATATTAAAGAAATAAAGTAGAGTGACTGTCTATTATTAAATGATTTCGATCACTGTACTTTGATTCGGTTATTCAAACTCTCTTTTTGTTATCTTCATCTAAACGTAAAGCAGACATGGACAACCAATAGCAATTTATATACATATGTTCTTCTTTGGTCATACAAAGTATTATAACATAAATTTTTTAAACTAGTTGCTAAACAAAAAAATATTTAGTAGTATTTCTTCATTAAAAAAATAAATTTAAATTTGAAGGCTGAAATGCCGGAAATCGGTCCGATTAAGAATACAGTGTAGTTATGAATTTTTGAAATATGTATATGCTTTCTTCTTCTTCTTTACCACGCACCATTGAAACAAAATTAAAATTTGCATATTAATTACAATATTAATTGCAATATGTCTGAAAAATGACTACAAATCTAACAAACAAAAATTCTCGCTTCAAAGCATCATCTCAAATATATGTAAAAAGTGCAATATGTGGTATGTACAAACCGTACATCACATATGGCAACTCGTACGAAACTGAGAATTGGAAATTAGAAGTACAAATGCAAAAATATTAAAAATTCAAAAATAACGATTGTTTGTTTGGACAGAGTTGTATCTTCTGAAATTAATACGAAGTAAAAGCTGTATGGTACGAAAACTGATTCTAACCACACTGCTCGTAGGCCTGACTTTAGGTGAGTGTGTTAAAGCGCTGACCAAAAAGTGCAAGTACGAGGTTCATGGTTCAAACCTCACGGCCGCCCTAAGTAGAAAAATTTCATATAGAAACAATCTATTCAATTATAACATAACAATTATCACAATGTTCAATAAATCGCTGATGAAGGCTGAAATGCCAGAAACCGGGCCGATTAAGAATACAGTGTAGTTATGAATTTTTTAAATATATGCTTTCTTCTTCTTCTTTCCCACGCACCATTGAAAATAAATTTACTTATTTAAAAATATTTACATTTTAAAAATACAAGATTATTATTGCAAATAAGAAAAAGAGTAAATTTTTCGACAATGTAACATAAAATGTCTGTCGATTAAGCAAAGATTATTAAACTTTGATTTAACAAGGATTTGAATTAACCAAAAACACAAACAAATTTATTTTATATGGATTTTAGTTAAATTCTTGTACCATGAAGTGTGTATTGTAACGTTATCTTTAAGTATTGAGCCAGATTTTCCCAATCTGTTGAGTTTGTACCGTTGAGTATTCGGTCACTTAAGATAGCCTTCTCAAATCTGGACTCTCTCACACACATTTCATAAAGTTTTCCTTTATTTGACGCACCATAGGTATTATAATTTAACTTTATTAGCCCTCACCTTGCTTTAAATATCGGGGCTATTTTAGCTGGATTCATATTGTCAGTGAAATAACTTTTACCTCTCGTATGGTCTAAATGTTTGTAGACCCTCGAACAAGCTAACTGGCTTTGCAAATATATATAGTATAGTGTTGATGTAGACGTATACTGTTCAAAAGTTGATTATTTTGAGCTATCCACTGATATTCGTCAGACTGTGTACTGGACCATGATGCATTGTGATAAGGCAGTAGTATTTAATTCTTTGACCCAAAACAAATCTTTTCGAATAAGTATATGCGTTATTTGAGATGATAGTCTATTGGGCTGGTGTTGAAATAAAACTTTCTGAGTCGATTTAGCAATGTCCGTCCGTCTGTGTGTCCATGTAAAGCTTGTAATCAAACTACAGGTCGCAAATATGAATATATTTTGATGACATTTGGTATATAAGCTTTCATCGGCCATAGGATAAACGATATTGAAATTGGTGAAATTCGGTCCATGTTCAGAACTAGCCCCCATACAAATGACCCCTATGAAACCGACATGAAGTGTCATAAGATCCAAATTATAATATAGATCTCAGTCAAATTGGGTTTGTATATGTTTATTATATCCATTAATCAGTAGTCCAAAAATAATCCCTATAGGATAATTCTTAGCCATAGGTCCCATATAAGCTGCTTCCCGATCTTCACTTAAATCTATCAAAAAACAAAAATATTGCACAGATTTTTCTCAAATTTGGTTTGTATATATTTTTTCAAAACATAAGTGACCTTACTAAATATGGTCAAGATCGGTCCATTTTTCGACCTAGTCCCCATATAAATATAGCACCCGATATGAACTTTTTCATATTTCCAGCAAAAAATTAATAACAATGCCACTCAAATTTGGTTTATGCTTATTTTCTATATCGAATTAGTTGGACCGAAAGATAGGGTCTCTAAACCATATGGTCGGTCTAGACCGACTATAATTTTCTTACTTGTTGAATTCAAATTTGATTGGCCTGCAGTATTTCGTAATAGATGTCTCATTTTTTGTTTGTGTTCTACTAGTCGAAGGCTCTGAATCTTCCAAAATCTTTTTCAATCGCAATAGTACAAATGATACCATGAACATATCTGAGTACGAAATATTTGCACATACTACTTATTTGTACTGTTTTTGTCCCGAAGAACCATCACATCCCCTTTTACAAAAAAGAACTAACTTTGTGTTTCCATATTTCTTTAACTCATTTCCTTTTATTGATTGTAGCAAGCGTTCGGCTGTGTGATCAAGTAGAGATTGTAGTTGTACTCCTGCCGAAATTGGTGTAATTGTAATAGTGTCGTTTGATGGCACACAGTCCATTTTAGCAGCGGTTATGTAATGATATGGCGGATACATATTTGAGCCTTTTTCAATCGCACGCAATCTGAGCTGAATATATTGCAGTTTTGTTAATTTCAAATCCAGAAATAATGCTAATGCCACCTCATTTGTGAACTGTTTTGTATCGGTCGGAGTTGGTATACTTTTAATAATTCGTTTTGTTCTCACTGGACTAGCTTGAACAACTTTCTTAGTGATATCTACTTTTGTTAATTGCTTATGTGATCGTAATTGATGTAGGAAAGATTCTTTTATATTTGTATGTACATCCAATTTCATCGTTAACATCTTTAAGTTTCCGCCTCTATCGCTGCAGCTGTCCAATGATTTGCGTGGTCTTCCAGCTTTATCTTGTATTGCTATTTCTGCAGCGACAGTAAGTTGGCCTTTTAACCAGTTTGCACTTTTTATATAAAAATTTTTTTACTGTAGCTAATTTCTTTATAGCGTTTTTTTTTTTGTTGCTGTGACGAAATTAGATAATTGCTCTTGTATTTCGGTGTTACATGAATTTAAGTTTAATTTTATTTTAACGTAACTAAGAAAATCTTCCTGGTTTTTGTTTATAAAATACTCGTCAGCCAGTTCTTTATAACTGAAGCTCTCCATATTTTTCACAATAATTTTATTTGCGACTGTTCTTGCCGAAATAAATTGAGTTTGTATTCAAATGTCACTTTCTTATAAGCCTTTTCATAAGCCATCATACCATGTTTCTAGGTAAAATAAAAAGGTAAAAAAATGGTATTAGTACATTACTACCTAAAATCATATATAAAAAACCCACTATACAAATGAATTACCTGTGTGTGTTTGTGTTTTCTTTACTACTTGCATTAGTGCATTGTTAGGCAAAATAAAAAGGTAAAAAAAAGGTATAATAAAAAAACCCAGTTTACAAATGAATTACATCCTCTGTGTATTGACATTCTTACTTACAAATATATCAAAAGGGTGGTGTATTTTGTAAGCAGATATCATTACTGGTAATAGAACAAATAATGACTATTATAAGCTATAAAATACCTAAAGTGCAAATTTAACACACCATTGTATACTTATAGGGCTGTTTAAATTATGATAACTTGGGAGTAGTACTAAAGAACAGAAATAACACTGAACAAAATATGGAATATTTGCAATCAATATTTGAATCAAATGAATAATAATTATAATTGCATGAACAATCTATTATATCCATAGGCTAGGCGATTTCTTGTGACCGATGTTTTGTTTACCGTTTTATCCCGATTTTGACCAAACGTATATTATTTGAAAGGTATTTCTTTTTCACCGTTTTGTAGATTTACAGATTTTTAATATTTTTCCTTTATTTAAAGTTGCATTTAAAGTTGCTACTAACACATGCATAAAATTATACATATGCTATGTGTGTTTTATTAAATTTGTTAATGAGTTCGTTATCTTCATTCACAATAATAACAAACCATAAAATTGTTGGTTTGTGAATTGGCTCGGTTGGAAAATAAAGCTGCCTAGAAATTGCACTCGAATTTCGAGCGCTAGAATCTGCTGGTAATAAGTACGAAAAACATAGTATTAGTAAAAAACAATAAAAAACAGAACCTCCCATTGTTACAAATGCTATTAAAATCTATTGCAGTTTTTTTAAAGAAGGTTTTTTACCCACATATGTATGAAATGTTTTAATAAATAAGATAGATTCAAAAAATAAAACCCCTTATTTTCATATCAAAAACAGAATCATTGCGCTAATGTCCAGCAGATATATTTTGCTAAAATGAATAAATTTGACAGCAAAAATGATAAATTTTTCTGTAGTAATATCAAGACTTTTAGATAATATTACTAAAGTTTTTTTAAATGTAAATATTCTTTGAGTGTAAACAACTTTGCAAATTTGCCAACAAAAACTTTTTAATTTTTCAGTATTAATAGCAAAATTTCCAGTTGATTTTACTTCTTTTTTTCCTGAGTGTAAACATTTTTTTGAGTGTAAACATTAAAAAAAGCCCATTATTACAAAAAATGATTTTAATTATTATTAAAATCCAAATATGACATGTTTTAATAAATAAAAAAAAAATAAATAAAACCATATATGTATCACACTAAAAGTAAAAAAATGAAAAGTTTAACTTTGACTAGAATTCTTTAAAAAGTAATCAATTTTAATGAAATTAAAACAGACTCAAGTTGAACTACATATCTATCCATTAGAAAAAAATTACTAAAATATTTTGATCGGTTCAAAAATTACAGAATTTTGGCCAATGAAAAACGATTTTCAGCCACTGCGCGTCGCCTTTCAACAAACCACTTTAAGCATAACAAGAAATTATTCGTGGAGAGATCCGAAACCACCTCCAAGTGAGTTGCTTTTGAGCCAAAACAAACAAACACTGCGATATATGTTTTATATGGCACCTTTCCACGAATTCGATACGAGATTAAAAACGGACCACAAAAATCGACACCAGTAATCAGAAATTGGTAAAATTCGGTACATGTTCAGACCAAGCCCCCATACAAATGACCCCTATGAAACCGACATGAAGTGCCATAAGATCCAAATTTTCTTACTTGTTTTCGATTGATTTGTTTGAAAATATTCGTTTATTCAAGTCTATCAGGCATGTCACAGAACAAAATCGAAATCGATTTGATTCCGTATTGCCAAATCGATCGGTTTCGTTTTAGCTTCTTCAGAAATTTGTCGCTTTCATTAAATCGAAAAAAAAAAAAAAAAATGAAAAAGATATTTTTGTGTATTAAATATGGCAACGTAACGAAAAATACACAGCTGATTGTTGGAAAAGAAAGAATATAAAGCGAAATTTTAAGATTGTGTTGTGTTAAATGAATAAAATAAATAAATAAAAATATAAAAATGCCCGGCATATCCATTGTTGCAGTAATAGAGGAACCAAACCAACATTCCGTTGAAAAATCTTTAGATGGTGGCCAAAAGAATTTAATTTTCCTGTCAGGTCTTCCCAATGACTCTCCACAACAGCCTGATATCCCTTCACAAACCCCCTAGCTATATCCTGATGGCACTCCATGTATTCAAGGAAAATTTTCTCTTGTGCCGAACTGCGATGTTTTCCCCTTTAATAATAAAAAAATTAAAAAATTTAAAAATAAATTTTCTAATACTTACATGTTTACTCAGTAGTTTTTCTTTTTCGTTTGTTTTGCTTCGCCATTTTGCTGTCAGCGTTGTATTTTGTTAGAAAAAACAAATATTTTGCACTAAACAAAAAGTGGTTTGTATGAAATAAAAAGGTGGCAATAATTAGTTTACGACGTTTTGTATTTTTCGTCATCTAAAAATCATTTTCTTTTAAATTGGTAATAAAATTAATTTTAAAGATTGAAATGTCTATATTTTGCTAAAATAAATAAACCAATAGTTTTTTTTTTATTAATTTTAAGTTGTCCTGGATAGTTTTTTGGTATCTATGCTACTTAAAATATCAATTCCACTTAAGAAATTAAAAGTGGTTTCATATCGATAACATTTGTCGGTTTACGTTTTCTGAAGAAGCCAAATACGGTTTCAATTCCACTTTCGGTCGGAATTTGTTTCTGTGACATGCCTGTATATGTTTCTTTCTATTGAATTATTCCAATGTATATATTTTTTTGTTTCTTATTAAGTTAAATTATAACCAATTTTAATACCACTTTTCAGAATTTAATATTTATTTACTAAATTTGTTACTACATCAGACCAAATTTTTATTTTTTTTTTCAAATATTAACGATTAAATCTTTATTTTTTTCAGATATTAACGATTTTCGAAAAAAATTTTATATATGTGTATTATAGAGTGTACGTAGGGCTTTTTTGGTTAATTTTATTAAATGTAAAATAAAAATTCTTTATTTCATTATTTCCCGACGTTTCGTTGAGTTTTTGTCAACATCTTCAGGGGCATTTTATTTTGAATCTAACACAAAGAAGAAAAAACAATCAATATGAAGACATAAAACATTAAAAATAATTTTCCTTTACATGAATTTTTAACTTATAACATTAATAAAAAATTATTGGTGTATTTTGACATTAATTTTTGAAATTAATTGATTTTAAAACACAGTATATTTAAATAAACAAATAGTAAACTATTGAAAAACTAAAACATTTATATCACAGAATTTAACTCTAGTATCACAGTGCAAACGAATATATGAAGTTTATGTTGTCTATGTCTTCCTTGTTGTTTATTGTCTTGTCTATTTTTTGCTGTATTCTCAGGCTTTCTTTTGTATAAGTTAAGGCACGTCGCCCCCAACATTTCAATATAATTAAATTTACACCAATATTTCCGTATTCGTTCCTTAGCAACTCAAATTTTCTGCATTAGTTGCAAAATAGTTTACCTTTTGTCTGAATTATAATTTTTTGGGTCAAATAAATTTTGCAGCATTTTCATAAATGCAAAAATCGTATGGTAAAAGCAGCGGTGTCAGGTAGTTTGGCAATATCATTAATTTTGGCACATTCTAAAAGTCAGAAAATTCTAATTGTTGGTTGCCTTTAAAAATAATAATAATGTAGAAATAAAAGCAGTTCTTTTTGTCTTTTTGGATCGAAGCAATAAAAATCAAATTCATTTTTAGTATTAAGAAAAAAAGCACATAGTGCTGATGATAATAAACTTTCAATTAAAAAAAAAACAACCAAGTGTTTTACTGGCGCCCAACGTGGGGCCCTTTAAGGATAAAAAAAAAAAAAACGGTTCACCTTAGTGTGAAAAAGTGACAATCTTCATAGAAGATAAATCTTATTGAACAAGTTCACATAGTGAAGCAGTGAAGGCAGTCAGAAGTGCCACACATATTAAAAAAAACCAACATAATCATCAGGTATGGGCACCACTACAATGAAAGCTTTGCATGTGTGGCATTGTATTGGTTTGTTTACGTTTGCATTTGTTGGTTTTATGCTCTTTTGCTCTTTGCATTGAAAAAAATGTTGCATTGAAAGAAATTATATGACAAATTGAAAAAGGAGAATAAAAGATGATTAAATTATTGGGAAATGCTGATTATTTGTTTTATTTCTTGTTATTGTATTAAAAAAAAAATGGCATTCGTTTGCATATCGTAAAAATTGGAAAATTCATTTTCATATTGTGTTTTAAACATTTTTATAGAGTTTATTAAAAATTTAAAAGAAAAAGAATAAAAAATAGACAAGAAAATTAAAAAATTTTTTTAATTCAGTAATTTTTTTGGATCTAAAAACTAACAAGTTGAAAATTTTAAAACTATTTCTAAAAACTAAGTATTGAGAAAAGTAATTAAAAATGTAGTGAAAAAGTCTTAATTCTAATTCAAAATCTTAAAGCTATTTTTAAAATAAATTAAAAAAAAAAGCAATAAAGTAGTAGTTAAAAAATCTTAACTCAAATTTAAATAAATAATAAATAAAAAAGGCGCAATAATGCGTATAAAACGATCGTCTTAAAAAACGCTATATATTTCCGTACAAATAACTTGCTATTTTGTTGCTTGAATAAATTTTTTTACCATGTATATTTTTCGCTTTGTTTTTTCTCATTTAATGACATCCGACGCACGTCTGCTTCGTTCGAAATTTTCTACTAGACTAAGCACAATTTCGTTTCTCTGCTTCGCTTATCAATTTTCTGTATGTACACATCGTTCGCTCTTTTTGCATTTTCATTTTGCATTTGCCCATACCTGATAATCATCTATACCAAAAGACAAATCAAATCAAATATAAATCATCTTTACCAATAAAGAAGAGCAAAAATCACTTCAACGGCCGAAATCAACTTCAACTTTCTCCGGAAAAGGCTTTTAAGGATTGTAACGATTTTTTTTTTGTAAAAAAAAAACAAAATGGAAAAAAATACTTTTATTGAATTTGTACGCACGAAATTTCTTTTGCTGCCAACACTGACAGTTGCTATAAATGTCATCCATAACACGTATGAGTACTCGGTTACTTATATAATCTATTCAGAAACCTAAATTACCACCTCATTGACTTGACTGCTTTACTTCCTTTTTACTTATAACTTCAACGTGTTCGCAAGCAAATTAATAAAATTTAACAAAGTGACTTAGCATTGCTACCTGAAAGGAAAAGGCATTAACTAGTAAAATTAAAAAGTCATATAGTAAATGACAATTAACAGTGACCTATCAATCGAACATTTGTTTCGTATTATAGAAGGGTAAGATTTGTGAAATCACTTGATGAAGAAAATATATAAACCAAAATCTTCAACCCTCTAGGTCTCAAGTGCATCAAATTAAAGGGTACAAAGTTCAAAAATTTATTCAACTCTAAACACCGAACCACTAACTTAAGTTCCTAGCATTCACTAGCTAAAACCTTCAGCTTTCCAATAACACCCGCTGTAAAGTATGATAGAAGTGTCAAAACCATCAAGAAGACCTATAAGTATAAAACTATTTAAAATCGTTTTACTATACAAAACTTCAAACTTGTATAAATTGTCACACAGTTTAATTTAATTTAATTGCAAAACTTTTCCCTTAAGACTTTAACAAATCTAAAAATTGTACAAAGACTTATTCCTCACCCTGTTGATATGTACAAGAAATATAACAATTATTTTACTATATAATTGGCTCATACCTCAAATTAATTATTTCATTCATAAATTTCATCTTGTCATCTGTTAACATTTATTTCTCATTTTATTGTATTACAATAATTATTAAATTTTGCCAATCCCCAACTTCTTACTCAGCATTATATTCAAACTTGCCATCTCACTCTAACTTCCTATATCAAATAGCTTAAAGGAAAACTACATTCTGTTTAGCACTCAGTCAAACTTTGTCTTTCGCTTTATCAGTCCGTCCGTCGTTAACATTTTATTTTAAGAAAAAAAATTGAATTTGTTGTAAAAAAAATATTAAAGAAACTATAATTATTAGTATACATAAGTGTAAACAAAAATTGAAATTGTGAAATATTCTTTATATCATAATTAATCCTATTTAGAGGCATTTTTGATTTATTTATATTAACGTTTTGTATGAATATGTAAAGTGATCAGTGGGAAAAGTTTTATATAAATAGCAGCAAACTAGTACTCCAAAAGCTCCAGTCGTTGCAGTCGAAAAGGGCCCTGTTTGACCACATCGATGGATAAATTGTAAGTTTTAAAAAAATTAATAATTCAACTTATATTCATATTTCTTGCATACTCTTTACTTACCGTATTTAATATTACAAAAAATTTTTCATTATTATGGTCACTCTACAATAGACAAGAACTAATTCGCAATTCAATATGTTTTGTTAGTTTCTTTTGTTTTTGTTCGTTTTATTAAAGTTCAATGGCTATATAACACAAATTTTCACTTTCTAGTTACTTCTTTGTATATGCCCTTAAATTTAACTACAGTGAGGAGCAAAACTGATACTGATATTGAATTGCGAATATTAAAGAATACCATAATTAGCTTTTAAGCTTATTTTTAACTAAATATTGCATTGTTGATAATTACTACTAATACATAAAATCATTAAAATGAATTATTAAATATAATCTCATGAGAGAAATGAATCCATGTAAAAAAATTAAAAAAAAAAAAAAAAAACGAAAATTATAAACATAACTTATATTTAATAATTTTCTTACATTTAATAAAATACTTATATTTTATATTTTTCTATTTGTTATTTAAAATCTTGTAAATATTAATAGCATGAGTTTCTAAACTTACATTAAAGAGGAATGTTAAAAGAAATGTGATGTGATTAATTTAATTGAAAAGATCGGTTATAGGGGCAATTCATTAACAACGACCATTAGAGTTGCCATAGGTGTTCTATGGGTGGGAAAAATTATGCTCTGGGGTCAAAATCACCAGACTTCATTTATGTAAAACTTGCGGACATTTTAAATTTTTTATTTTAGTATGGCTGGTAAAAAAAAAGAGGCATGAAGATTTTTTTTTATTTGTTACGCGAACAGTGTTGCTGGATAAAAGAACCCCGCCAGACTGTAGATAGTCGGAAGACAAAACTAGCATGCCTCCTATATCCAAGCTTCGCATCAATATCAAACATAGTATCACCGAATGCGTAACAATAGAATGGCGCCCAACGATTAGAGGCCAAAGCATTGGTCTTATGAACGCTAAGTTGTACATAATTTATTTTTATTAATGCTAATCGTATTCAAAAAAAAAAAAAAAAATTTTTTTTTTCTTTTATATAGTCATCTTAATAGGTTTGAGATATCGAAGTCTCAGTTGTAGAAAGATAACTTTTTACCCTGTAATGCGCGATATTTTCAAAGTTATTTAAAATTCAGTTTACGTTTAAGGTTAAGTATTCGATTTTCTGTGTAAACATCTTCTTACCAAATGAACATTGAAAATTTTAGCCCATGTTCAATAAAGTTATTAAATTGTTGAATAGTGTTGTACTTTTTTCTTTATTCAAAAAAAAAAAAAGAAAACATCTCATATTATATGTCCTAATAAATGATTTATTTTTAATCGCTTTAGTTGTATAAAATTTTGAGATAAAATTGAATAATTTCCTTATTATTAGCACAATCATTGAATTTAAATTTTCATTGATAAGACATTATAACAAATCACCTTATTTTGTAAAATATGCAATCAATGCGATGTAAAACGTTTGCCAGAACAGTTCTGATACAAAATTAGTAGCTTTGCACGTTTTATTATATTTTAGATCCTTTTCAATTATTTAACACATCATATTTATTTAACATTCCTCGTCATTTGAAATTATTATTTTTTTTACATCTTTCCAAATATTTATGCCAACATTATTTTTTTCATATTTATTTAATATTAAAAGTATGATAACTAGACTTTCAACCAAAAATCCAAACACAAAATCGCCCAATAAAGTCACAAGACAGACACCAACACGTGGTCGTGGTAAGACCCTAGGTAAAAATCCAGTCTTAGATACTAATAATATAGCTTTTCAACCTAGGTCTAGTTTAGCTAGAACTCCTCCAAAAGTTTTTAATCTTGAACCTCAAAGTAATTCTGAAATAAGCGAAGTAGGACCACAACAGTTTTTAGACATACCTGATCGTAATCTGTTAGAACTTTCTTATACCGATTTAAGGCTTGAATCAGAATCTATTCCTGAATCACTAAATTCAGTCATAAGTATCGATATGGCTACAAAAGAGACTTCAGGCTCTGATTATAAAGCACAAGCTGCTCCTTCTACAAATGTATCACGGAATTTGGATACATACACAGCAACTCAAACTTCTACTAATATAACACACAATATTCCATTAGAAAGGCAATCTTTTGCTAATATAACGCAAACTCAAGGTAGAACTTTGACACTAAATCCACCACCTCACAATATGAATAGTAACCAATCTGATATTAATCACCTTATAGGAGTTCTACAGGAAACAATTATTTCAACTCAAGAAGAATTTAGGCGAGAGTTATGCACAATTAAGGATACTATACATAATATAAGGGGTCATTCTCAACCCTCGGTTCAGAATATAGAATCTGTGAATTTTGATAGTAGTCCCAATAATACCGCAAACAGGTCAAATTATCCGGGTGTTAGCGCACCAATTCGATTGAAAGAGTGGCAAGTAATATTCGATGGGGTAGGTAGCGTTTCAGATTTTTTATTTAAATTGGATACTCTTTGCGATCGTAATAATTGTTCTCATGAGCAATTAATGTCCAATTTCCATATTTTCCTTTCAGGAAGAGCTGAGACATGGTATTGGTTTTTTATTAAACAAAATCCATCCGCCCAATATCCATTTTTAAAATTTGCTATTACTAAAGAATTCGGAACCCTCGAAAAAGATCATGATATTGTCATTAGAATATCATTAAAGAAGCAAGGACCTCGCGAATCGTACGACGAGTTTCATTCTTCAATCATTGCCATGAATTCGAGGTTAAGAGACCCAATGTCTGATATCCAACTGATTGATATTTTGAAGAAGAATTTAAATCCGGGGTTAAGATATATACTTTTTAATTCGGATCATAAGAATTTAGAAGATTTTCGTGAAGCTGCTAGAAAAGCAGAAAAACTATTGTTAGAGAACAAGAACCAGTACCCTTTATTGTCTAGTCAACGACATATAAGTGAAATTGATATAGAGCAAGATATTGGCGAAACCGATCAAGACCCACAAATTGAAGCTTTACAATTAAAACGTAAATCGGATTATTCTAAAATACTTTGTTGGAACTGTTCTTCATATGGACATTCATATATTTATTGTCCGGATGAGACTCGTACTTTGTTTTGCTTTAAATGTGGCGAAAAAGGAGTTACTACACCTAAATGTCCCAGCAGACATATGGGAAACTCCAAACCGAACGAGTTTATAAACGGGGATTCTCGTTCGAGTCGTTAAATTCCGATATAATTACTCCTGTTCATCCGATTAAAAACGAAAAATTTGTACCGAAAAAAATTCTAAAATGTAGACAACGGTTTCGAAATCGTAAAGCGTTTCGAAAAGTTATTGAGTCCGTCCGTCTATATAATGATAAAGATGATGATAGACCTTACGCTAAAATCAAAATATTTGATGATTCCATTCACGGTTTACTAGACTCAGGTGCTAGTGTGTCCGTTCTAGGTAGGAATTGTCTTGAATTTTTAAATAAACACTCAGTTACTGTAAATAAATTCCGATGCTCAATCTCAACAGCAGATGGGTCCCGCCAGGCAATTGCAGGTTATTGTACACTGCCAGTTTTATACAGAAATACTTCAAAACTAATTGACTTTTACCTTGTCCCATCATTAAAACAGGTTGCTTATTTAGGTGTTAATTTTTGGAGAGCTTTTGCTCTAGCTCCCAATATTATCCCAGAACTTAACGAATTATCTGAAGAAATTATAAAAAATCCAAATTTTCACTCTTTAACTCCTGAAGAACAATTAGATCTTGAGAAGGTTATTTTAGAATTTCCATCTTTTGCTAAATTAGGACTTGGCTGTACCACGTTACTAGAGCATCATATAGACACTGGTGATGCTACTCCCATAAAGTCTAGACACTTCCCATTATCACCTCCTCGCCAAGTTGAGGCTTATGCTGAAATAGATCGGCTTCTTAGCATGAATCTAATAGAAGAATCTAACTCTCCATGGTGTTGCCCAGTGGTGTTGGTTCGAAAACCTGAGAAGATTCGACTTTGTTTGGATTCACGTAAACTAAATGCCGTAACCAAAAAAGATTCATATCCATTACCGCATATTGGTGGCTTATTATCACGTTTAAAAGATACACATTTCATAAGTGGCATCGACCTTAAGGATGCTTTTCTGCAGATAAAACTTTCAGAAGAGTCTAAAGAAAAAACTGCTTTTGCGGTTCCCGGTAAGCCCCTTTATCAGTACAAGGTGATGCCGTTCGGACTTTGTAATGGACCTCAAACCATGAGCCGCCTCATGGATAAGGTTATACCATCCAGACTAAGGGAACAGGTTTTCATATATTTGGATGATCTTTTGGTGTGCAGTGCAGATTTTGAAACCCATTTGGAAATGTTAAAAGAAGTTGCTCTCTGTCTAAGAAAAGCTAACCTAACAATTAACGTTGAAAAGAGCAAATTCTGTCAAACAGAAATAAAGTACCTTGGATATAGAATAGGTCGCGGTTGCCTCAAAGTAGACGATGAAAAAGTGACAGCCATCCGGGATTTCCCATTACCAAAAACCCCCAGACAGGTACGACGTTTTGTAGGAATGTGCAATTGGTATAGGTGTTTCATACAAAATTTTTCTGTTTTATCTGGTCCACTCACTGACTGCTTAAGAAAATCCTTAAAGCCTTTTCAACTTTCAGAAGCAGCTATAGATTCTTTTAATAAGTTAAAACAAAAACTTTCAACTGCTCCCGTTTTGGCACAACCAGATTTTTCACGTGAATTTATTATTCAGTGCGATGCATCCAAGGTTGGTGTAGGTGGTGTTCTTTACCAAAAGGACAACAATGGGAATGAACATCCAATTGCATTTGTCTCGCAGAAGCTAAATAGATGTCAGAAGAACTACACAGTCACTGAACTGGAATGCATGGCGGCAGTGGTTTGTGTAAATAAATTTAGACCTTATATTGAAGGCCTTCCCTTTAAAGTTATTACGGACCATTCAAGTCTGCGATGGCTCATGAACCAGAAAGACCTCAACGGTAGGCTGGCTAGGTGGAGCTTGAAGCTTCAGGGATTCGATTTTAAAATCGAACACCGTAAGGGCTCTCTAAATGTGGTACCTGATACCCTATCTAGGTTTGATATTGATTCTTTAGGGTTGGAAAAAAATAGTTTTGACCTTGACTTGAATAATCCAGAATTTGATAGCGATGAATACAAAAAATTGCGTGAAACTGTTAGCAAAAATGCAGATTTTCTTTGCGATAGTATTGTTAAGGAAAATAAAGTTTATAGGAGAGTTAAATTTAGAAGAGGAGCAGAGGATGAGGAAGATTCCCTCTGGAGGCTTTGGTTGCCAAAAACTTTGATATCGTTTGTCATTGAGAAAACTCACAACGAAGATTCATGCCATGGAGGTTATGCAAAAACACTTTCCCGTGTACGTCAAAAATTTTATTGGCCGTCAATGGCAAAAGATATTAAAACATTCATAGATAGTTGCGACATTTGCAAGTCCATTAAACCACAAAATATTTCCTTAATACCTAAAATGGGTAAAAGTTTTGTCACAGTAAGGCCTTTTCAGCGCATTTACTGCGATTTTCTCGGTCCATACCCCAGATCCAAATACCAAAATACGTCTCTTTTTATTGCTCTAGACCATATGTCGAAGTTTTTGTTCCTCAAACCGCTTCGATCAGCCACTTCTGTAAATATTATAAACTTCTTTCAAACTGAAATATTTCCAGCATATGGTGTACCTCAATTTATCCACAGTGATAATGGTAAACAATTTATTGCCAAAGATTTTCAAGAATTCATAAAAAAATACGGGATTGAACATATCAAAACTGGTCTATATTCACCACAAGCAAACGCTTCCGAGCGTTCTAACAGAGAAATAATATCAAAAATTCGAAATTTTCTGAAAAATGATAAAAACCACCAAAACTGGGATCGAGAAATACCCACAATTTTGTCTGTGCTTCGAAGTGACTATCATACCTCAATAAAATGTTCCCCATATTATGCTTTATTTGGTCAAAATATGGTACAACATGCCTCTTCCTATAAAATCTTAGAAGAGTTAGGTTGTTTGCGTGACAATGATATTGATTTCCAAGAAAACTCAGATCGTTTGAACAGAATACGAACTAAAATATCAGACAATATTGAACTCGCTCACGAGAGATCAGCAAAATCTTATAATCTACGTGCTAGAGAAATAAGTTTCAGTAAAGGTCAGGTCGTATATCGTAAAAATTTTTCTCAGAGCGATGCTTCCAAACGTATTACTGCTAAGTTTTTGCCAAAGTTTTTAAAATGTAAAATAAAAAGAAAGATAGGTAATTCTCTCTATGAATTGGAAAACATGAATGGGAAATTTATAGGTAAATACCACGCTTCAGATATTCGTCCGTAAATGCCCGGCTGCGTGGGTCGTGCCACACCTTGAACGCTAAGACTATAACTATATCCAAATTGACTTAAATCTTCCTGTTCGCTATTTCGATTTATCTTGTAACGAAGCAGGTTTGTAACGATTTTTTTTGTAAAAAAAAACAAAATGGAAAAAAATACTTTTATTGAATTTGTACGCACGAAATTTCTTTTGCTGCCAACACTGACAGTTGCTATAAATGTCATCCATAACACGTATGAGTACTCGGTTACTTATATAATCTATTCAGAAACCTAAATTACCACCTCATTGACTTGACTGCTTTACTTCCTTTTTACTTATAACTTCAACGTGTTCGCAAGCAAATTAATAAAATTTAACAAAGTGACTTAGCATTGCTACCTGAAAGGAAAAGGCATTAACTAGTAAAATTAAAAAGTCATATAGTAAATGACAATTAACAGTGACCTATCAATCGAACATTTGTTTCGTATTATAGAAGGGTAAGATTTGTGAAATCACTTGATGAAGAAAATATATAAACCAAAATCTTCAACCCTCTAGGTCTCAAGTGCATCAAATTAAAGGGTACAAAGTTCAAAAATTTATTCAACTCTAAACACCGAACCACTAACTTAAGTTCCTAGCATTCACTAGCTAAAACCTTCAGCTTTCCAATAACACCCGCTGTAAAGTATGATAGAAGTGTCAAAACCATCAAGAAGACCTATAAGTATAAAACTATTTAAAATCTTTTTACTATACAAAACTTCAAACTTGTATAAATTGTCACACAGTTTAATTTAATTTAATTGCAAAACTTTTCCCTTAAGACTTTAACAAATCTAAAAATTGTACAAAGACTTATTCCTCACCCTGTTGATATGTACAAGAAATATAACAATTATTTTACTATATAATTGGCTCATACCTCAAATTAATTATTTCATTCATAAATTTCATCTTGTCATCTGTTAACATTTATTTCTCATTTTATTGTATTACAATAATTATTAAATTTTGCCAATCCCCAACTTCTTACTCAGCATTATATTCAAACTTGCCATCTCACTCTAACTTCCTATATCAAATAGCTTAAAGGAAAACTACATTCTGTTTAGCACTCAGTCAAACTTTGTCTTTCGCTTTATCAGTCCGTCCGTCGTTAACATTTTATTTTAAGAAAAAAAATTGAATTTGTTGTAAAAAAAATATTAAAGAAACTATAATTATTAGTATACATAAGTGTAAACAAAAATTGAAATTGTGAAATATTCTTTATATCATAATTAATCCTATTTAGAGGCATTTTTGATTTATTTATATTAACGTTTTGTATGAATATGTAAAGTGATCAGTGGGAAAAGTTTTATATAAATAGCAGCAAACTAGTACTCCAAAAGCTCCAGTCGTTGCAGTCGAAAAGGGCCCTGTTTGACCACATCGATGGATAAATTGTAAGTTTTAAAAAAATTAATAATTCAACTTATATTCATATTTCTTGCATACTCTTTACTTACCGTATTTAATATTACAAAAAATTTTTCATTATTATGGTCACTCTACAATAGACAAGAACTAATTCGCAATTCAATATGTTTTGTTAGTTTCTTTTGTTTTTGTTCGTTTTATTAAAGTTCTAGTTACTTCTTTGTATATGCCCTTAAATTTAACTACAGTGAGGAGCAAAACTGATACTGATATTGAATTGCGAATATTAAAGAATACCATAATTAGCTTTTAAGCTTATTTTTAACTAAATATTGCATTGTTGATAATTACTACTAATACATAAAATCATTAAAATGAATTATTAAATATAATCTCATGAGAGAAATGAATCCATGTAAAAAAATTAAAAAAAAAAAAAAAAAAAACGAAAATTATAAACATAACTTATATTTAATAATTTTCTTACATTTAATAAAATACTTATATTTTATATTTTTCTATTTGTTATTTAAAATCTTGTAAATATTAATAGCATGAGTTTCTAAACTTACATTAAAGAGGAATGTTAAAAGAAATGTGATGTGATTAATTTAATTGAAAAGATCGGTTATAGGGGCAATTCATTAACAACGAGCATTAGAGTTGCCATAGGTGTTCTATGGGTGGGAAAAATTATGCTCTGGGGTCAAAATCACCAGACTTCATTTATGTAAAACTTGCGGACATTTTAAATTTTTTATTTTAGTATGGCTGGTAAAAAAAAGGAGGCATGAAGATTTTTTTTTATTTGTTACGCGAACAGTGTTGCTGGATAAAAGAACCCCGCCAGACTGTAGATAGTCGGAAGACAAAACTAGCATGCCTCCTATATCCAAGCTTCGCATCAATATCAAACATAGTATCACCGAATGCGTAACAGGATTCAACATTTTGCCGCTGTAGCTTCAATTTTCAACATGTTTATTTTTTTTGTAAGTTCTAGATGTAAGAATTAAACAGCCAATATAATGGCTAATTTGTCAAAGTATTTAAGTAATATAAAATAATTAAGATTCCATTTTCGAAAGTAAAAATGTTGTAAAATGTGATTCTAAATATTCGATTTTGACGAATTGTAAAAGGAAATCAACAATTTCATTTTGCCAAGAACTAAACTATGGAAACAACTCATGCCTTAATGACTTGCTAAATAACTACACGGCTACTTGCGATACTCTTTCGGCTCATAACATGCCACCCATCTCAGAAATCGATGATGGGATCGTCATTATCAATGACCAATCTTTTAAACTAATGGACAGAAATGAAACCACAATCGTCCAAAAAGGGACTTTTCTAGTAACTTTCGAGAGTGAAATATTTATTAATTCTACAAAGTTCGAAAATCTCCGCAAAATTGCTTTCAAAAGTCCGGAAACTCCCATAGCTCACTCTGTCAGTCTTGCTGATCATACCTCCATTCTATCACTTCCATACTTACACGAGCTAAATATTAAAAATATGGACTATATTTCCCATTTGCATTCCAAAGTCAGAGGAACTTGTTATATCTCCGCTTCTCTTTTTGCCCTGATTTTGGCACTTTGCGCTGCATACTTTGTAGCCAAGAGGAACCGTAAAATCGAAATAAGTAATATCCTCAATAATTACGACCAGCCGGGGACGTCTGGATCTCAAGGGGGGAGCAGTTAAGGCACGTCGCCCCAACATTTCAACATAATTAAATTTACACCAATATTTCCGTATTCGTTCCTTAGCAACTCAAATTTTCTGCATTAGTTGCAAAATAGTTTACCTTTTGTCTGAATTATATTTTTTTGGGTCAAATAAATTTTGCAGCATTTTCATAAATGCAAAAATCGTATGGTCAAAGCAGCGGTGTCAGGTAGTTTGGCAATTTCATTAATTTTGGCACATTCTAAAAGTCAGCAAATTCTAATTGTTGGTTGCCTTTAAAAATAATAATAATGTAGAAATAAAAGCAGTTCTTTTTGTCTTTTTGGATCGAAGCAATAAAAATCAAATTCATTTTTAGTATTAAGAAAAAAAAAGCACATAGTGCTGATGATAATAAACTTTCAATTAAAAAAAACAACCAAGTGTTTTACTTATATCTTCTGTTGCTATTTTTTCCCTTGTCTAATATTATAACTTCGTTTAGATCAGCTGTATGATTGGATTCTCTTATATGTTGTGAGAGTCCCTTTTTTGATGTCTGTTTCATGTTCTTTGATTCTTGTTTGTAAGTTTCGTTTTGTTGTGCCTATGTAAGTTAACGAAATAAACATTTAATTTTTCGCTGGGTTGATTTGTTGCGCTTACCTTTGATTTTTATATAACACACGTTACATATTGAAGTTCGTTTCTCTTTGTTCCCATTAATGTCGAAACTGCTGACGCTATGTCTGCTGTTTCGAAATTGTAGTATTTTTAAATAAATAATATTCATTCTTTTTGTTCTCATGAATTTTACCTTTTGTAGTGTAAGCATAATTGTTTATTATAGATTTATTCTTTTTGACAATAAAATTTTCAGTCGTAGTCAAGTACTCGAATCGTGTTGTTTTATTTAAACGCAAAATAAACTAACTGGCGCCCAACGAAAATACACCGATGCCCTAAAGTAGTGCAACAATTTATAAGTGTATTAAAAAAAAAAAAAAAAAAGAATAATAAAAAAACCCTAAAATAGTGTAAAATTTTGAATACATTCAATCTAAAAAAAAAAACCCTCAAGAAGTGTTGATAAAAGAAAATCCTTAAATAATAAACTAAATTAGTAAAAACACAAAATAACTCCATTAAAATAAGTAACTAATTTTAAACAAGGAACTAAAATTTAAACTGGAAAAATTCTAATAAAACGAATACAATTATAAGTGATCAATTTAGAAACAAAAATAGCAGAAAAACTTAAAAAGAAACACTAAAATCAATCTAAGCGTACACTTTGAAACAAAAAATTTATAATAACTTTAGTTCAACAATTTTTTTTAATTAACAAATGTAATTAAGTGACAAAAAACTTAAGCCGTGTCTAAAAAAAAGAAGAGGCACAACGAAATCAAAACAAAAAAAACTCAACACAAATTTTTAATAAGTGAAGAAACTATAAACTAAAACTTTTAAGAGAAGAAATTAATACTTAAAACCTGTAAGAAATTTAATAAAACAAGTAAAGAAAACTACAATCCAAATTAACATTAAATTTCCGAGATACTGTGAAGAAGGAAGAAGCTGGTCGGCCAAAGACCAGTCTACAGAAAGAATACAACATCAAGACCAACAAACATCAGAATAAACAACACATTAAGCAACCACTCATCATACCTCTACCTTTGAAGAAGTCATCTCTAACCACTCAACAGCATAAATATGGAACCAATGGCAATGATTTACTTGTAAGTTTTAACAAGAAATAAATTTTTCTCCCAAATAAAGTACTACAATTTTAATATATTCTAAAGCGCATTTATTAAAATTTTTTATTAAATTAATTTGTTCAAAAAATAAAGTACTACAATTTTAATATATTTTAAAGCGCATTTATTAAAATTTTTATTAAATTAATTTGTTCAAAAAATAAAGTACTACACTTTTAATATATTTTAGAGCCACTTTATTAAAAATTTTTAAATTAATTTGTTCAAAAAATAAAGTACTACACTTTTAATATATTTTAGCGCATTTTATTAAAATTTTTATTATATTAAATCAATTTGTTCAAAAAAAAAAAAAAATATATTTTGGAGCGCATTTTATTAAAATTTGTTATTATAAAATCAACCTTATACTAAATTAATTTGTTCATGACCATTGGCAGAGAGGCTATGGACACAAATATCCAAACATACAGGGATAAAGCACTGGATACCTTTATAAGAGGATTGAGAGGCGCTCTCTCAAAACTCTTATGCATCCGAGAGCCTACTAGCCTACCCCAGGCACTCCACTTGTGCCTTAAGCTACAAAACCAGAATTTTAGAACGGATCACGCCTTGAATAAGAATTCTCGAAATCCACAGAATATTTCTAGAAACCGGAGCTATGGAAATCCAGCACATTATGGATCGTCAAAACCTTCTCCACAAACCTCACATATAACCCCAATACAATATCCTACACAATACCAAAACCGACACACAATCCATTACCCAAACCAATATACACCTCAAAACCCAATACAATATCCCACCCAATATACAAATCAAAACCCAATACAATATCCCACCCAATAACGATATCAGAACCCGGACAACTACCCAAATCGATACCCAAGTCAATACAATACACCCCCACCAAGACCAAATGCGCCAAAACCACAACCCAGACCTGTGCCCATGGAAACCGATACCATCCAGATAAGAAACGTCAATTATATGAATCGACCAAGACCCAATGACAGATTCATGGGGAAGAGACCAATGGAACAATCTGCCTCTAACGCCCAAAAAATCCAAAGAAATTTTAATATCGAGACTATTAATAATGCAATCGAGGAAGATGCCGAATATAACAACCAACCGCAATCATATGAAGAGATGGAACAGCTACAACCATTCAACGAGTACATCGATCAAATTGAAACATACGAGCCGGATAACCAACCAGAACCAGTTGGCGAGGAAGAATTTGCCGACATTTTTTAGGATAAACGACTCGTCTTTGCCATACTTCGAAGCAAAGACGAGAGATGGCAGGATCCTGAAGATTTTAGTGGACACAGGATCAAATAAAAACTACATTCAAACTCAACTTATAACATCAACCAACCCTAATGAAAAATTTTTTTTTGCGAATTCCGCCGGAGGAAAAGTCTTAATATCCCATCACACCTTCATTAACCTATTCGGACTAGAATCTGCAAAATTAAAATTTTTTGCCCTACCAACTCTCAAGTCTTTTCACGCTATACTAGGACACGACAGCCTGAAGGAACTTTCGGCAATTATTTATACAGCAAAAAGCCTGATGACTATCAAAGACAACATTAGAATAAAGTTAAAACAACAAGTTTCCGAAAGTGTGAATAATATTCTACCAAAAGCAAATAACATCCCAATAAGAACGGAGCATATGACGAAGGACCAGGAACTTGGAATAGAAAAACTGGTAACGGAATTTCCAAACCTTTTTGCTGAACCAAACGAACGATTAACTTACACAACCACAGTGAAAGGGGAAATAAAGACAACAACAGATAGTCCCGTCTACTCTAGATGTTATCCTTACCCGACACATCTAAGGGAGATAGTAGAACAACAAATCAAGGAATTGCTGGACCAAGGCATCATACGACCGTCAAAATCCCCATACAATCCCCAGTTTGGGTTGTACCCAAAAAAATGGACGCCTCGGGTATAAAAAAGTATCGAGTGGTAATCGACTACAGGAAACTTAATACGATAACTACTCCGGATCGATATCCCATACCGGAAATTAATGAAGTCTTTTCCCAATTGGGTAAAAATAATTTCTTT
Organism: Cordilura impudica; assembly: GCA_963682025.1. Classification (NCBI taxonomy): domain Eukaryota; kingdom Metazoa; phylum Arthropoda; class Insecta; order Diptera; family Scathophagidae; genus Cordilura; species Cordilura impudica. The sequence goes on from OY821517.1 coordinate 229,362,456, forward strand.
TCGGTGTTAGATTTGAAGAGCGGATTTCACCAAATCCCGCTAAGGGAGAAAGATATTGAAAAAACCGCATTGTCCATAAACAACGGAAAATACGAGTTCACCAGGTTACCATTCGGATTAAAAAACGCACCCTCAATATTTCAGCGTACCTTAGACGACATCTTAAGAGAACATATTGGAAGAATATGTTACGTCTATATTGACGACATAATCATATTCGGAAAGGACGAGAAAACGCATTTCGAGAATATAAGGAAAATATTTAACACCTTAGAATCAGCAAATATGAAATTACAACTCGACAAATGCGAATTCCTGAAACCGGAAGTGAAATTTTTAGGATTCCTGATCTCCACATCAGGAATACGGGCGAATCCGAAGAAAGTAGAAGCAATAAACAACCTTCCTGCACCAAGGACTTTAAAGGATCTCAGATTTTTCCTGGGCATGTCGGGATTTTATCGCCGCTTCGTTAAGGACTATGCCAAGTTGGCAAAGCCCTTGACGGCTCTTTAAGAGGGGAGGAAGGACGAATGTCCAGATTCACCTCTAGCAAAATAGCCATCGACCTGAACGACGAAGCACTAGAGGCGTTCAGCAAGATAAAGAGGACACTAACATCAAAAGACGTCATGCTGGCATACCCCGACTTTCGCAAGGAATTTCAACTAACAACAGATGCTTCAAACTACGCAATCGGCGCCGTACTAGAACAGGAAGGCAGACCAATTACGTTTATCTCAAGGACCTTAAATAAAGCCGAAGAACACTATGCCACAAACGAGAAAGAAATGCTGGCAATTGTGTGGGCCCTTAAAAGCCTAAGAAATTACCTCTACGGTGCTGCAAGAATAAAAATACTCACAGATCATCAACCGCTGACGCACGCCTTGACAAGTAGCAACACTAATAGCAAACTCAGGCGATGGAAGGCTACATTGGAGGAGTATAATTATGTGCTGCAATACAAACCCGGAAGTACCAATGCGGTAGCGGATGCTCTATCCAGACTCCCACAGGAAATATGCGCGATGAACTCAACAGCGGCCACTCAACATAGTAACCAAAGCTCTCTCGGAAATTCTATCCAGTATACGGAAACACCAATAAATGCGTTTAAGAACCAGATTATTATTGAACCACATAACGTTTCATCATACGAGTTTCAGATAATCTTCCCAACATATCACAGACATATTGTGTCAGAACCGCATCTTTCCAAGGAGAAGTTGGAAAAGATTTTTGAGAAATACCTCAACCCATCAGTAACAAATTGCGTAAAGACTACAGACGCAATCCTGGGGAAAGCACAAGAAATATTCGCCAATCGGTTTCACAAATATAAAGTCCTTTATACGAGGAAAATGGTATCCGATGTTCTTAACGAATCCGAACAAGAAGTGGAAATAATAAATGAACACAACAGAGCCCATAGGAGCGCTGATGAGAACAAAGCACAGCTCCAGGAAAGGTACTATTTTCCCCAGATGATGGCAAAGATAAAGAGGATAACAAAATTGTGACGAATTTGTAAGGAAAACAAATACGACCGACATCCTAATGATATTTCTTTACAGGAGACTCCTATCCCTCAGTACCCTGGTCAAATAGTGCACATAGACATCTACATAACGGAGAAAACCTCAATATTGACAGCAATCGATAAATTGACAAAATACGCGCAGGCAAGAATACTAAAGTCAAGGGCTACGGAAGACATCAAACAACCATTAAGGGAAATATTGCTAAATTTGGGTATGCCCGAATTAGTAGTAATGGACAACGAGAAATCTTTTAACTCCAAGGCGATAATATTTATGCTCGAGAATCAATTCAACGTAAGGGTATTCAGAATCCCACCATATGACAGCACAGTTAATGGTCAAATTGAGCGATTCCACTCCACCCTTTCCGAAATTATGCGATGCATAAAGGCGGAGGGAACTCAAAATGGTTTGTCCGAACTCCTAGATAAGTCAATTTATGAATATAATAATACGATTCATTCAACTTCAGGTAGAAAACCTTTAGAGGTGTTTTTCGGCAGGAAACTTTTCAATGATCCTGTGGAATGGGAAAAGTATAGGGCTCAAATGGTAGAAAATTTTAAGGACCGACAGCGGTCTACCTTGGAATATCATAATGCGGATAAAAGGGAGCCGAAGGCCTACAAAGTAGGTGAACAAATTTTTGTAAGGGAGAACAAGAGGTTAGGGACCAAGTTGTCTAAAAATTATAAGAGGGAAATGGTGAAGGAAAATAGGCACACCACAATATTGACGGAAAGTGGAAGAGTTGTCCACAAGAACAATATCCGTAGTTTCATTTATTTTCTCGTTTAGGACGATGATATCTGCGGTAATGGGGGAAGTGAAGATATTAGATTACACTAATTCACGGGTGGTGGCGATCGACACCGGAGTAGCTGGACTTCAAACGGGGACTGTAAAATTAGTTCATGTGGTTGATCTGGATAATTACCAGAATTTTATTGACAATATGAGGAAGACAATGGCCACGAGAATAAGCATATCCCATCCACTACATCCCCTCCTAATCCTGGAAATTTCCCAACTACAAGACAAATTGAGCCAATTAAAACCAAGATCCAAAAGATCTCTCAATTTTATAGGATCGGCATGGAAATGGATAGCGGGCAATCCTAACCATGAAGATTTCGAGATAATAAAACAAAAAATAAATAATGAATTAGAAAACAATAACAAACAAGTTGTAATTAACAAATTATCGGTAAATAGAATAAACGAGTTAACCTTCAAAATGAATCAAATCGTAAAGGTCGTGCAAGAAGAAGCACGAACCCTTCAAAATTTAGATATCACTGAATTTAAATACAAATTAGAGATAAATAATAAACCTACAATATGCCATTCATTGGGCTAAAGTAGGAGTAGTTAACTCATTTATTCTATCCCACAACGAGATGAAAACAATAGAAAAATTATTTGAAAATAATAAAATCCCATACTTGAACATAGAGGAAATATTGGAATTTAGCGAAATAAGAATAGCCTCAAATAAAAACTCCCTAATTTATATCGTCAGTATCCCAACGACTAGTAATGAAACATGTAATAAGCTATTGATAAGACCTGTAAAAATTGAACAAATTGCTACCAAAGTTAAATTTGGTGAAGTTCTAAATTGTAAGAAGAAAATGTTCGGTGAAAAAAATAAATGTAAGAACTACATTATGTTAACAATGTGCAAAGACGAAGATATCGAAGATATCAGTGGTTCGGAATGCCTACCCAATTTAATCCACAGCAAACCCTCTAATTGCACTTTCATAAACAACTCTCATATCCCCAATGTACAGGAAATACTCCCTGGAACATTGCTTCTAAACCAATTCAATGGTACAATTCACATAAGCCAGGAACCTTATGACCTGACTGGCACCTTCATCATTAAATTCCATAACGAAACAGTGTTGGTAAACGGGACTACTTTTTCTGGAAACCCACATGTGGAAGAAATCCTCTCGTTAGAGTTAATTAAGGAAATGCAACCAATAATACAGAAGCAATACAACTTCTGAACGTTGAGTCTAAATTGGGTGATGCAATTACCTACACCCTAGTGATCTTCGCGATAATCACGATGTTGTCCGTCTGTCTGAAGAAAAAGCACGATAAGAGAAAGTTACAGTGTCCGAAAATTATTATTATTAACACTCCAGTACCACCACAGAATATTACTACAGGTGCAACCGAGTTTACTAGGCATCCAGTAGAGAGAATTGGTCAGATTCCTTATTTTTGATTGTGGACAATCAATTTAAGAGGGGAGGAGTTAACGAAATAAACATTTCATTTTTCGCTGGGTTGATTTGTTGCGCTTACCTTTGATTTTTATATCACACACGTTACATATTGAAGTTCGTTTCTCTTTGTTCCCATTAATGTCGAAACTGCTGACGCTATGTCTGCTGTTTCGAAATTGTAATATTTTTAAATAAATAATATTCATTCTTTTTGTTCTAATGAATTTTACCTTTTGTAGTGTAAGCATAATTGTTTATTATAAATTTATTCTTTTTGACAATAAAATTTTCAGTCGTAGTCAAGTACTCTAATCGTGTTGTTTTATTTAAACGCAAAATAAACTAACTTGTATACTCTCCCACATTCTTGTTCTTTGTTTCCCAAACATTTAATTTCATAAACTACGTTGTTTTGCTGAAATTAGTTTATTGTTGATTTTGTGTTTGTGAATATTTTGTTAAGTGTTTGATTTGGTTTGTAAGCTGGGATTATATTGTTGTTGTTTATTATTTGTTGTAAATTGTGTTTGTTAGGCCTGGAATATATCGTATACTGAAATATTTTAAAGATTCATTGCTGTCTATGGTTGTAATATTTGATTTTTCTATGGTGCATTGTTTTTTCTGTAATAAGGTGTTTATAAGATTGTTTGGATAGTTGTTCCTTTGGAGTATATGTCTAATTTTTTGTATATTTTTGTTGTATCTTAGATAATAAGAATGCACGCGTTATGTATTTTAATTCATGTATTTATTATAATACTTTTACAATAATTATTAATATTTAATATGAAGTCCAACTGCTTTGATGGTATATCAAGAAGTGATAAAAAAGGTAAGTTATATGAACAAGTATTTACAGATGAATATGCAAAATGAATTATTATAATGATGCCATATTTACATAATAATGTTGATCATGGTGACGGTGCCATATCGACCATAACAATTCTCCCTCGCTTAAAACGAACTTAAAATCAATGTCGCATGTAGTTGCTATAATAACTAGGCGCTTTCCGTTGTCGACCAGATGTACGTCGGCTTGGCGTTGCTTCAGCATTTCCTGAAGTGGACGGCTCTGATTGTTCTTGCGGTGGTTCTGTGGTTGTAGGAATGCTAGGCACTGCAGAGTCATCGCATAATACCTGAGCGGGAATGTGGGGCAATAACGCCTGATGTTGAAGAATTTCCTGGTTTTCATCTTGTCGATTTTCTGAATCGGAGTCATAGTCTAGGCTTGTTGACGTGTTTGGTAATTGAACATTAGTGGATCGTAATTGGTTTATATGGCGTTTGAATATGAACCCGTTATCAAGACGAACGAGGTAATGAAGACGTGCAAATTTCTTAGTGATGGTACCAAGTTTCCATGAAAGCTTATTTACGGTGTAATATCTGGCTAAAACGCGATCTCCCTCACTAAGCTGTCTGACTGTTATATCAGGAACCGAATTTTTACAAAGTTTTGAAGGTCTTAGTGCATCAAGTCGTATTCTAATTTGCCTTCCAAGGTACTGTTCAGATGGCGATTTCCCATTTCATAGTGGGGTCGCCCTTAATCGAAAAAGTATTTCTCTTACTTTTTTGGATATGGGTGATATGTCGTCTGACATAGCTGCCAGGCGTTTCTTCAGAGTCTGGACATTCCTTTCAGCCAATCCGTTTGTTGCTGGATAACCTGGGGCAATAAATTTTTGGAAAATACCAGAGTTGCGGCAAAACTGTACAAATTCGTCGCTTTTGAAGATGGTTGCGTTATCGGATACCATAACATCTGGATATCCATTTCTAGCGAATATGTTAGATAACATTTCAATTGTTCTGCCCATTTCGATTTGGAATCGACGACTACCAGAAATTGATGTCCTTGATAGGGTCCTGCGTAATCAATGTGTATTCGCTGCCAATTATGTTGCGGTTCATCCCATGGATGTAAAATAGCTTTTGAAGGGTTATTCTGGACAGACGCACAAGCAGCACACGAACGAACGTACTTCTCAATATCTTTATCTATCGAAGACCAAAACACGTACCTCCTAGCCAATTGCTTCATTTTGGTTATACCCATGTGAGTGTAATGAAGTTCAGTAAGTACAGCTTGTTGAAGTGAACTAGGAACCATGACCCTATTCCCTTTGAATATAATATCGGAATCAATGGTTTAATCCGTATCGACCACGTGTGAGTTACGTAATTCTGCTATAGTTTTTGACAGTTTTGCATCCCTTTCCGTAGCTTTCCGATTTGAATTATAATTTAATTTTAATGAAGTTATTTGTGACAAAGTGGAATCGCAAAGAGACTGTACTTCTTCGTCCATAAAATTTATACAATTCATACCTGTATTTAAAGCGGCTCTTGACAAGCAGTCAGCATTAACATTTTCCTCACTTTTTTTTTGTGATAACCTCGTAGTTGCAACCGGTCAGAAAAGCAACGTACCTTTGGAGTCTGGATGATGTCATTTGCGGCAATTTTGAATTTTGGTGGAAAATGCCGGATAATGGCTGGTTGTCCGTAATGAGTTTGAAAAGTCGACCATATAAGTATTCATGAAAGTGTTGCACAGAATACACTATCGCTAACGCCTCGCGGTCAAGCTGTGAGTAATTCTGTTCAGCCGGGGTCAGCGACCTCGATGTAAAAGCAATTGGCCTTTCCTCACTTCCTACAATATGAGACAAAACACCAGCTATCCCTGTAGGACTAGCGTCACACGCAAGTTGAACCTTCAACTTCGGATTGAACGGCATTAGAACACGATCACTGGCAATTTCGTTTTTCAGCTCATTGAACGATTTTTGGCAGCTAGAATTCCATTTAAAAACTGAATTTTTATGTAATAACAGACGTAACGGCGTAGTTAGTGTGGACGCATTTGGTATAAACCTTGAGTAGTATGTCACCATGCCAAGAAATCGACGGACATCCTCCACACATTTTGGCTGTGGCATTTCAACAATGGCCTTTACTTTAGACTTTGATTTTCGAACTTTGTTGTACTCCACAGTGTGACCCAAAAATTCTATTTGTTTTTGATAGAACGTACATTTTGAAAGGTTCAAGTGAAGGTCATACTTTTTTAGTTGAGACAAACAAGATTTTAAATTAGCCTTGCACTCAGCTAAAGACTCACCATGTACCACAATGTCATCGAAATATGATTCAGTCTTTGGAATTTCACGCAATATTTGATCCACGATTCTATTAAATTCAGCAGGTGCAGTTTTATTACCGAAAGACAGGCGGTTCATACGAAATGTACCTCGATGAGTTGAAATTGTCTGAACTTCAGAGGAAAATTCATCAACGGGGACATGTAAGTATGCTTTGTACAGATCAAGGCGGCAGTAGTATCTCGAATCCTTGAGGCTATTAAAAATTTGATCTATTTTACGTATCGGGTAGTGTGCGTCTACTAATCTTTGATTCACACCTACCTTATAGTCAACACAAAGTCGCACCCCGCCGTCCGCCTTTGGAATGACTACCAATGGTGAACCCCAGTCACTATTGGCTACTTTGGTGATTATCCCCCCTTTTTCCAAATCGTCGAGCTCCTTGTCAACCCGTTCTGCCAACGCATATGGAATTTGACGCTCTTTGGTGTAACTAGGGTTGACATTTTCACGTAGCAGCAATGAGACCTTGTAGTTAGGGATACACCCAATTTTCTGCTCAAAAACAGTTGCAAATTCGGCCATTAAATTTTCGATTTGGTTCGAATGTGTAATTGAATTAGTTACATTCATGTTCGAATTAATTTGATCTAATTCACTAAGGTTAATACCTAAGCGTCGTATCCACGTTCTGCCTAATAGTGCCGTACATCCGTCTGGTACAACATAAATGTCATAAAAAATAGAAACATTGTTGAATTTGGCATGCACTCGTACTTTTCCATCTGCATTAAATGTGTTCTGGGTGTAGGATCGGAAAACTATATATGTAGGGGTTATATCGTTAGATAACATTAATGATTTAAACAAGCAAAGTGGCAAAAAAGAATACCCCGAACCAGAGTCTACTTCAAATTAGACAATTTTCCCTTCTATTGAAATGTTTGCATAATAGCGTTCCGAATTTGTTGTATAATCATTGCGATAAACATCAACAATTTTGTAAATTCCAAAATCAGAATGATCGCTCCGCACTTGATTTGTTGAAGTACCCCTTGTACTGGGTTTAGTTTTAGGTCCGGCATTAGTTTTTGAACCGCTGTATATAATTTCGGTACGTCTCCTTGGCCGGATCAAAAGCTTCGAAATTAGGAACCAACGCCGTGTTGATAATGTTGCTATTGCCCTGCACTGCGCTAGTAGAAGTACCAACAGACAATCTGGTTATTTGTTCCACTAAGTCCTGTTGCGCTTTTAAAAACATGGCGGATTGTTGGGCGTCCATTTTGTATAGTTGTAAGCTTGCACTTGCTTCAAACAAATAAAAGAAACACAATATTAATTGCAGAAAGAAAAAATTAATAATTGAAACGAATTTTACGTCGTCGCCAAACTGTTGTATCTTAGATAATAAGAATGCACGCGTTATGTATTTTAATTCATGTATTTATTATAATACTTTTACAATAATTATTAATATTTAATATGAAGTCCAACTGCTTTGATGGTATATCAAGAAGTGATAAAAAAGGTAAGTTATATGAACAAGTATTTACACCAATAAAACCAGACCAAGACAGAAGAGCAAGAAGTAAATTAACACTTATAATTGATCCGTTATGCTATGTCCATATACAAAACGCAAAAACAGCAAGAGAGCTATGGCAAAAGCTAGCAAATGCCTACGAGGATAGTGGTTTAACACGTAGAGTAGCACTTCTGCGCAAGCTGATAACAACAACGCTTTCGAGTTGTAATTCAATGGAAGTTTATGTTAAAGAAATTGTAACAGCAGCACAATCACTGAATAGCATTGGATTTTCCATTAGTGAGGAATGGATAGGGTCTGTTTTGTTGGCAGGACTGCTGGAAAGCTATCGTCCAATGATCATGGCACTGGAAAGTTCTGGAATCACAATTTCTGGTGAAAGCATCAAAATAAAACTTCTTCAGGAGGTACCAAATTCATGCGAAAATTCAGCTTTTCACACAACAAATCGTTTGCCTGGGATGAAAACAAATAAAAAGGGTCCAAAATGTAGAAAATGCAATAAGTTTGGTCACATCGCAAAATTTTGCCGCACAAAATCACATCACACTGGAAACAATAACAACAAATTCGATGCATATTCGGCAATGGCATTATCAACATTTGAAAATACAACACCTCATGACTGGTATTTTGATTCGGGAGCAACGTCACACATGACATTGAATTCAAAGTTGTTGAAAAACGTGCACACTGAACTTGGAGTCGTAACAACTGCTAATAAGGGCGAAATGCAAATTGAATCATCTGGGAACACTGTAATTCGACCAGAATGTCATGATTCATTTATTGAGATAAATAATGTTAAATACATTCCCGAACTATCAACAAATTTACTGTCGGTAAGTCAAATTGTTAAAAGAGGTCATAAAGTTATTTTTAGAGACAGTGGCGTGGAAGTCATAAACCCCAGTGGAAAAATTATTTCAACCGGTTCCCATATAAATGGTTTGTTTAAATTAAATTGTGTTTTGGAGAGGCAAGATAAAAGTTTGGCATGTGGTTCTATGGCCAGCATGCAATTATGGCACAGAAGAATGGGGCAACTGGCATTCAATTTTCTACATCAAACACTGGCGACTGTAATGTTTGTCCAATTGGTAAGCAAATAAGGCTACCTTTTAACAAACAAGGCTCTAGAGCATCTCATGTTTTTGAGTTGGTGCACTCTGACATTTGTGGTCCGATGGAAGAAGAGTCCCTTGGTGGAAGCCGCTACTTTTTAACCTTTATAGATGACAAAACTCGAAAAATGTTTGTTTATTTTTTAAAAACCAAAAGCGAAAATGAAGTAGCTAAAGTTTTTGAAAAGTTTCTGTACCATGCCGAGAAACAGAGCGGGCAGAAATTAACAACCCTTCGTACAGATAATGGTAAAGAATATATGAATAAAAGTTTACAACCAATCATTATGAAATATGGTATCTGCCACCAAACCACAAATGTGCACACACCTGAACAAAACGGTGTCGCCGAACGAAACAATCGATCTACTGTTGAAAAGGCGAGATGTATGATTTACGACGCAAATTTGCCGAAGGTTTTCTGGTCTGAAGCAGTAGCTTATTCCGCATACTTACTAAATCGTTCTCCTTCAAAAGGCACAGGCGTAATACCAGAAGAGGCTTGGAGTGGAAGAAAACCGGATTTGTCACATATAAAAGTATTTGGAACCAAAAGTTAATCGCAAAAAATGGGATCCTAAAGCACACGAATGTATTTTAATAGGTTTTGATGAAAACACTAAAGGTTGCCGGCTTTATGATTCTAACAGGAATATAATTTTTAAAAGCCGAAATGTTTCATTTATTGATGAAAATTGCAATGTTACTAAATGCCCAACATTAACATTAAATACAAAAAATAACAGAATAAGTATTGATTTAAATTGCATTGATGATATTTATACTGATGCAGACAATATAAATGTAACAAACCAAACAACAACAAGCCCACAAAAAACAATGCAAAACAAGTGAAGCTAACAAACCAATCAGCTGATATAACAAACCAAAATAATTCAGCGATTTTACGTAGAAGCGAAAGAAACCGTCGGAAACCAGCTAAATTAGATGATTTTACTACTAACACATCTTCCATTGATGAATATGAGTCAGCTGATATTAGTGAGGAAAATTTGGACCGAAATTCTTTAGAAGCAGAAAGCAGTTTCCATGGTTTTTCTGGACTCGTAGCGCCTCCTTCGCACCAAAATAGACCAGATTGTACTCAAAGTCAACAAGTGTCAAAGCTCGGCGTCGAGGGGCGCATTAATACAGGCAAGTATCCTCAGAATATATTTTCGAATACGCTAAATACAGGCACATATTTATTTCAGTCATTTACGCAAGATCCGGAAACACTAAACGATGCATTAACCCGCACAGACTCACACAAGTGGAAGCTTGCAATGGAAGAAGAATATCAGTCATTAATAGAAAATGACACATGGTCACTTCAAGACTTGCCACCGAATCGTAAAGCACTTAAATGTAAATGGGTTTTCCGAACAAAGCGCGACATAACAGGTTCCGTAGATCGCTACAAGGCTTGATTAGTCATAAAAGGCTACTCACAGCGAAAGGGGGTAGACTATGAGGAGACATATTCACCAGTGGTGCGTCATAGTTCCCTGCGATACCTTTTTGCAATAGCTGCTAAGTTAAATCTTAAAATCGAGCAAATGGATGCCGTCACAGCCTTTCTTCAGGAGTGACTGAATGATGAAATTTACATGGAACAGCTTGCACCTTATGTGGATCAAAATAATCCATCCAAATTATTTCGTCTAAATAAAGCGCTGTACGGACTGAAACAATCGAGTAGAACTTGGAATCAAGAATTAAACAATGCACTTGAGTCATATGGTCTTCAAAAATCGAAATACGATTCATGCTTATTCTACAAACGCAAGGACAGCAAAATCTTGATAATAGCAGTTTATGTAGATGATTTACTGTTATTTTGCAATGATGATGATTGGCTTGAAAATATAAAACTTTATTTGAATAAAAAATTCCGTATAAAAGATCTTGGCACTGCTTCTCAAGTACTTGGAATGAGAATAACTCGTGGACAGGATTACATTGCCCTCGATCAAGAGGCTTACATAGGGAACATACTTGAAAAGTTTGGAATGAAGGATGCAAAAGCAGTAACCACGCCCATGAATGCTAGTGAAAAAATATCAGAAGCAACAAGTGAAGACGTTCAGAACATGAGCAACGTTCCGTACCAGGAAGCAATAGGATGTCTAATGTATCTATCTCAATGCACACGACCAGATATCTGTTTTACGGTAAATAAACTTAGTCGTTATAATTCTAATCCAGGACCGCGTCATTGGTCTGCTGTCAAACATCTGTTGCGATATTTACGTGGAACCTCAAATTTAAAATTGCATTACACCTCTCAAAAGGATGTTAACGACATCATTGGTTATACTGATGCGGATTGGGCAACAGGTCTTGCGGATCGGAAATCAACAACAGGCTACGTTTTTATAGCTCAAGGAGGAGCCATGTCATGGTGTTCAAAAAGGCAGCAAACTGTTGCACTCTCAACGTGTGAAGCTGAATATATGGCTCTTTCCGCAACAGTTCAAGAAGCATTATGGTGGAATGGAATAAGATCACATTTTTGTAAGAGCCAAGAGCCTTTGAATATCTGTTGTGATAACCAAAGCGCCATATCAATCGCATTAAATGGTGGATTTCATCCGAAGACGAAACACATTGATATACGCCATCATTTTATTCAAGATACTCTAGTTAAAGGCGATTTTGAACAGAAGTATGTGGCGACCGATAAGCTGGTGGCAGTCGTTCTAACGAAACCTCTTGAGAGGATTATATTTCAACACTCGTAAAGCCCTAGGTGTTCGCTAACAAGATTAAGGAGGAGTATTGTGGTCACCTTGTTATTCTTCTTAGCTAATTCTTGCTGTTTGTATATCTCTATTACTTTATCTTTATTATACTTATATATACGTATACATACTAAGTACTGCCATTTTATATCTTTATATATATAACACTTCTTTAATAAACTTTAACCTGCAAACACACGCTCAGCGCATAACCTCTATTCATACTCTTATAATTTTAAAGAAAATTTACTAAGGAAAGGTAAATTTTTAAGAAAATTTACTAAGGAAAGGTAATTTTTAAGAAAATTTACTAAGGAAAGGTAAATTTTTAAGAAAATTTACTAAGGAAAGGTAATTTTTAAGAAAATTTACTAAGGAAAGGTAAATTTTTAAGAAAATTTACTAAGGAAAGGTAAATTTTTAAGAAAATTTACTAAGGAAAGGTAATTTTTTAAGAAAATTTACTAAGCAAAAGGTAAATATTCAGAATTTTTGAGAAAATTTACTAGGGAAAGGTAAATTTTTAAGAAAATTTACTAAGAAAGGTAAATTTTTAAGAAAATTTACTAAGGAAAGGTAAATTTTTTGGAAAATTTGCTACGAAAAAGGTAAATTTTCAAAGTTTCGTTTTTTAAAAAAGAAACGTTTTTCCATAATGACTAGATATTAATTATAAATGAGTTAATTATTTCAAGATTTTAAGAAACTTTAAGTAATTTTGGTAAGTTTTTCAACGCTTTCGATGTAAGAACTATAAAATTGATTGTTATAGAAAAATTTCCATATTATTAGTCACTTGAAAGTATTTAGCATGTTCTTAATGTATTTTTTTTTTTAATTTATAATGTTTTCATAAAAATTGTCGAAATAATCGCAACTTAATGGATTTATTTTCAAATGTGTAAAGAAAAACTTTACAAAAGAACTTCATATGAAATTTGTTAAAATGAAAAAAAAATAAATAAAAATATATAAGAATATAGTAAGTTTTCAATATTTCAATAAAATATTAAAGAAATATGTTTAAATTTTAATAAATTTAATTAACTTTGTAGATATTTTGTAGGAAACTTTTATAAACCATTTAAGAAAGAATATTTGTATACTTTGTATATGAGTATTCAGTAAGAAAAAAAAAGAACATGATATGGAAAGAAATATACAACTTGCTTAAATTAATCTCTAATATTGTTTGGAATAATAATTGTAAGATTTTTTGATCCACATTCCTAATTTTGTATATTTAATCAAAATTAACTCAAAGTATAAAAGTATTTAAAAAAATTTGTAATAAATTAAACTAAAAATTAAAAGCTAAAAAATAAAATCAAAAATTAAAAACAAAAAACTTAAATTAAAAATTGAAAACCTAAAAACTAAAGACTTAAATTAAAAAATTTAAAAGTAAATATAAAAACTAAAAATTTAAAATTGAAAAATCAAAAACTAAAAACTTAAATTAAAAATTGAAAACCTTAAAACTAAAAACTTAAATTAAAAAATTGAAAAGCAAATATAAAAACTAAAAATTTAAATTGAAAAATCAGAAATTAAAAAACTAAATTACTAAAGAAATTTAAAATTAAAACTAAAGTAAAAATTCAAAATTGAAAATCGAAAATTAAAAATATAAAAACTAAAAAGCATAGAAACGTGACTTTATGTTAGTGCGCTGTTTAAAATTTTTTCTTTGAATTAGTTCTACCTTTAATAAAATTATATAATTTATAAACGATTCTAGTTATTACAACCAATCTAAAATATTAATGAAAAACAAGTAAGAGAGTGAAATTCGGCTGTGCCGAATCTTTGATACCCTCCACCTCGGTTTGAGTATTGATAATAAATGTAAACAAAATATTGGAAAAATAGGCATGCGTTTCCTATATGCATGCGTTTCCGGTTATATGACATAACTTCTCGTTTAATTTAGTTTTTGCTAATTAAATAGCTCGCCCTTACCTCCATTGCAAAGGTAGTGGTTGTGTAGGGTGGCTATATGCATTAAATCGTGCTAATTGGAGATGGCTGTATAGTTTCTTTTAACTGGCGAAATATTTTTTCATTGCGGCCACGTAGGTCGGATGGAGTAACAAAATAATAACCAAAAAAAGCTCTCTCAACTTTTTAATTAAAATATTGCCATATTTGGAAAACATAGAGAATAAATTTATAATAATAAATAATCAAATTAGGGATGCCAAACGCAAAAAACCAAATGTCCCAAACAGTTTAAATAAAATAATTTGTTATCTTTATTTTCTGAAAAACTTCAAATATTCATCCAAAAAAAAAAATTGTGAAAATTTATATATAAATAACATTCTCATCAAATTGCGTTTATTTATGTAACAATTTTTATGTTCGCAATTCTTTAATATCATTTGAGATTTTATAAAATTCATTGAATTTAAATTAATATTTTCTGTAGTCCGGTTCTGTAAATTTCAACGATCCGACAATCGCAAAATATATCGACAGCTATTGTTGTTTGCACTAAGGATTAAGTGATTCACTAAGTACATACATCTTATCAACAGTCGACAAATCTATTTTTCTATTTATTTAAATTGTAAACGAGTGGCATCTCTGTCAAAATAAGCGAAAAACACAAAGAATAGAAAAAAACAAATTACTTCGTGTTTGACAGGATGATTTTATGTTTATGTTTAATATCTTTATTTTGTTTACTAATATTTCTGTTTATTTATTTGAAAATGAAATAATGAATTGAATATGCTATTTAATTTTTTTATTTATTTAAAAAAGATTTTTTAATAAAAGCAAAATATTTTCACTTATTTATGATTTTTATTTATGTAAGACGACATTTCAACTTAAAAATTCAAGTTTTTATCGATTGAATAAACAACACAAAAATGGTTGTCGTTTAGATAACAACAACAGCTGACTTTAACAATAGCGAATATCGTTAAAAAAATTTACTAATAATTTTGCTTTTCTTTTTTTAACGATTCGACTATCGTTAAAAGAAGTTACTGAAAAGCTATTAATTTCTCCTGAATGCCAATATTTTTTTTAATGTAAACATTTTTTAATTGTAAACATATTTGGTGTTTTTTTTTTTTGGAATTTGATACAATTGATGTCTTCTAAATTTAAAATTATTATTTCCGACGTTTTGATATGATTTTCTGAAATCCAATTAATATTTTATAATTTATAATTGGAAATTTTAATTCCAGTTTTTAGAATTGATATTTTCTAAAATTTGAATGGAAAATTTAAAAAGTGCAATTTTGTATTTATGTGAATAAAAATGCTTTAGTAATTATAAACAATTTTTAAAAATTAGATGTAATCGCAATCAGATATTGTGTAGGTAAAGCAGAATAATAATTCTATATAACTATGTAGAACTGTTTTGAAAGCAAAAAACTCATTGATGAACTCGGTAACTCTATTTTGTAAAGACAACAAAAAGTTAATATGCCAAACTTATGTTCATATTTGTAAAAGAATAATGAAAAAACGTATGAAATAAAAGACCAGCCCGTGTATACTCTTAACATTGTTCTGTATGATATCTATTTGAAGATATTGACATTCATGTTAAAATAGAAATAACTATTGCAAAGCTAATTAGAACAAAAAATGTGGCGCCATCTACTGTGACATAGTCACGCTGAGCAAAATGAAGTGACACTCTGTTAATGCAAAAGAAATGTATTTTCCCCACAACAAAATATTGCAGAATTTTATGTAAATAAAATAATATACCGATTTATTTCTAACATGCAGTTATTATGGATATACATATATAGAATATATGTAAATTATTTGTATTTAATATGTGTATGTATGTATATGTAAATATTATACACAAAAAATACAACATCAAACGTTATTTTTGTGTTTTCCTCTTTAAATAAATTAATACATAAAAATTTTTTTTGCTAAATTTACATTGTTTTTTTATTAACAACTGGGTATTTTAGCATTATTTGCTTTAGATGCTGGTGAATTTTTACTCCCTTTATACTAACTCGTAGTGCCTGCTTGTCGAAAAAAATTTGGATCGATTTTAACCCCTTTCCCGTGACCCAATCGATCTGAAACTTTGCAGGCATGGCAGAAATGATCTAGTAAATTTTTTTAGTGATGCCAAAACAATGGAAACTTTTAAATGTTTCTACCAGAGTTGATAAAAAAAAATGTACAAAGGGTTAGTTTTTATTATATTATTACCACAACGACCACAAAAACAACAAGTCCAGCTATGACAACAATACAGCATTTAGAATAACAACAAAAACAATATAGAAACATCATATTTTTAATTTTTTTTTAATTTTTCAGAGATTTCCCTGGACCTGTTCCACCGATTTTAATGATTTTTGAAATAGAAATCTTCCCATTAATTTGTTGAATCATTCTCACTAAAAATTATCACCTTATCTATCCTATTGAGGGCGTGATCGTGACAAGAACAACATAGAAAATTATATTTTTCAAGACTTTTTTTAGTTCCTCATTCAAATCTCGGGCCCTAATCGACCGATTTGGACGATTTTAAAAAGCAAACTTCTCAGGATGTTAATGAATCATTTTTTATGTCAACAAGCACCCTAGCTGCCCGATTGATGCCGTCATCGTGATTTCCACAGACGGACAGACGGACATCGCTATATCAACTCCGGTTGTTATAAGGATCACAAATATATATATTTTATGGGGTCCAATTTTTTTTTTCTAATTATTACAAACGGAATGACAAACTTATATGTACCCTCTGCACACTGGAGTGGAGGGTATAATAACATCCTCATCAAATTGAGTTTATTTATGTAACAATTTTTATGTTAGCAATTCTTAAATATCATTTGAGGTTTTATAAAATTCATTGAATTTAAATTAATGTTTTCTGTAGTCCGATTCTGTAAATTTCAACGATCCGACAATGGCAAAATATATCGACAGCTATTGTTGTTTGCACTAAGGATTAAGTGATTCACTAAGTACATACATCTTAACGACAGTCGACAAATCTATTTTTCTATTTATTTAAATTGTAAACGAGTGGCATCTCTGTCAAAATAAGCGAAAAACACAAAGAAGAATAGAAAAAACAAATTACTTCGTGTTTGACAGGATGATTTTATGTTTATGTTTAATATCTCTATTTTTACTAATATTTCTGTTTATTTATTTGAAAATGAAATAATGAATTGAATATGCTATTTAATTTTTTTATTTATATAAAAAAGTTTTTTAATAGAAGCAAAATATTTTCACTATTTTATGATTTTTATTTATGTATGACGACATTTCAACCTAAAAATTTAAGTTTTTATCGATTGAATAAACAACACAAAAATGATTGTCGTTTAGATAACAACAACAGCTGACTTTAACAATAGCGAATAACGTTTAAAAATTTTACTGATAACTTTGCTTTTCTTTTTTTAACGATTCGGCTATCGTTAAAAGAAGTTACCGAAAAGCTATTAATTTCTCCTGAATGCCAATATTTTTTTTAATGTAAACATTTTTTAAATGTAAACATATTTGGTGTTTTTTTTTGGAATTTGATGCAATTGATGTCTTCTAAATTTAAAATTATTATTTCCGACGTTTTGATATGATTTTCTGAAATTCAATTAATATTTTATAATTTATAATCGGAAATTTTAATTCCAGTTTTTAGAATTGATATTTTCTAAAATTTGAATGGAAAATTTAAAATTGCAATTTTGTATTTATGTGAATAATACTGCTTTAGTAATTATAAACAATTTTTACAAATTTGATGTAATCGCAATCAGATATTTTGTAGGTAAAGCAGAATAAAAATTCTATATAACTATGTAGAACTGTTTTGCAAGCAAAAAACTCATTGATGAACTCGGTAACTCTATTTTGTAAAGACAACAAAAAGTTAGTATGCCAAACTTATGTTCATATTTGTAAAAGAATAATGAAAAAACGTATGAAATAATAAAAGACCAGCCCGTGTATACTCTTAACATTGTGCTGTATGATATCTATTTGAAAATATTGACATTCATGTTAAAATAGAAATAACTATTGCAAAGCTAATTAGAACAAAAATTGTGGCGCCATCTACTGTGGCATAGTCACGCTATCTACTGTGGCATAGTCACGCTGAGCAAAATGAAGTGACACTCTGTTAATGCAAAAGAAATGTATTTTCCCCACAACAAAATATTGCAGAATTTTATGTAAATAAAATAATATACCGATTTATTTCTAACATGCAGTTATTATGGATATACATATATAGAATATGTGTATATTATTTGTATTATTTAATATGTGTATGTATGTATGTATATGTAAATATTACACACAAAAAATACAACATCAAACGTTATTTTTGTGTTTTTCTCTTTAAGTAAATTAATATATAAAATTTTTGTTGCTAAATTTACATTGTTTTTGTTTTATTAACAACTAGGTACATATTTTAGCATTATTTGCTTTAGATGCTGGTGAATTTTTACTCCCTTTATATTAACTCGTAGTGTCTGCTTGTCGAAAAAATTTTGGATCGATTTTAACCCCTTTCCCGTGACCCAATCGATCTGAAACTTTGCAGGCAGGCTCGTGGCAATGACAGAAATGATCTAGTAAATTTTTTTAGTGATGCCAAAACAATGGAAACTTTTAAATATTTCTACCAGAGTTGATAAAAAAATGTACAAAGGGTTAGTTTTTATTATATTATTACCACAACGACCACAAAAACAACAAGTCCATCTATGACAACAATACAACATTTAGAATAAAAACAAGAACAATATAGAAATATCATATTTTCATTTTTTTTTTACTTTTTCAGAGATTTCCTTGGACCTGTTCCACCGATTTTAATGATTTTTGAAATAGAAATCTTCCCATTAATTTGGTGAATCATTCTCACTAAAAATGATCACCCTAGCTGTCCTACTGAGGGCGTGATCGTGACAAGAACAACATAGAAAATTATATTTTTCAAGACTTTTTTTAGTTCTTCATTCAACTCTCGGGCCCTAATCGACCGATTTGGACGATTTTAAATAGCAAACTTCTCAGGATATTAGTGAATCATTTTTTATGTCAACGGGCACCCTAGCTACCCGCTTGATGCCGTCATCGTGATTTCCACAGACGGACAGATGGACAGACGGACATCGCTATATCAACTCCGGTTGTTATAAGGATCACAAATATATATATTTTATGGGGTCCAAATTTTTTTTTCTAATTATTACAAACGGAATGACAAACTTATATATACCCTCTGCACACTGGAGTGGAGGGTATAACAACTATAGGAACTAACTGAAAGACATCTATCTATAATAAAACTAAAAATTTAAAAACTTGCATTATAAACTGAAAACTGAAATTAAAAATTTAAAAGCATATAAAAAATTTTTTGAAAATCGTTAATATCTGAAAAAAATAAACATTTAATCGTTAGTATTTGAAAAAAAATAAAAATTTGGTCTGATGTAATAACAAATTTAGTAAATAAATATTAAAGTCTGAAAAGTGGTATTAAAATTGGTTATAATTTAACTTAATAAGAAACAAAAAAATATATATATAGGAATAATTCAATAGAAAGAAACATATAGACTTGAATAAACGAATATTTTCAAACAAATCAATCGAAAAAAATGGGGTTTGTGAATGAAAAATATGTTGCCAGCTCTAAAAAACCTCAATAGAATATATAAAATGTATTTAAATTCAAAGTCAACGGATATTGAATTAAAAAAAGCTAAAATATATTGGCAATGGAAAAGAACTATAGTAACTAACTGAAAGATTTAAAAATATTTTGAAAAAAACAACTATAAGAACTAACCGAAAGACACTTGAATGTTCAGAGTTAATAAAAAGAATGAAATATCTAAAATATTAATGAAAAAAAAACAACTATAGGAACAAACTGAAAAACACCTATCTATAATAAATTTAACTAAAAATTAAAAAAATTAAAATTTTAAAACTTAAACTAAAAACTAAAAACTTAATTAAAAATTGAAAACCTGAAAACTGAAAACTTAAATTAAAAAATTGAAAAGCAAATATAAAAAATTGTTTAAAGTCGTTAATATTTGGAAAAACAAAAAATGGTCAAAAAGTATATGAGCTTACGCCCAACAGTAAAAATATAAAAAAAACTTGTAAAACAAAAAAGCTGTATAGGTTTGTTAATTCACTAGCTTAAACAAAGAAAACAAATATGCAGACGGATGTTAGACATATTTGATTACATGATTTCGCAATATTGTGAAATAGAAATATTAAAAGTTAATAAAAAGAATTAAATAACTAAAAAGTTGCTACCTACTTATAACAAAAAACAATTAAAAACTCAAAAAAAAGCTGTATAGGTTTATTATACCCTGTTTCCATAACACAATTCGTCACAGACGAACGAAAATTTGTATGAAGAACAAAATCAAAATACACACAAATTTTCGTTCGTCTGTGACGAATTGTGTTATGGAAACAGGGTATTAATCTACTAAATGATAATTGATAACTTTCAGTCTTATAAAAAATTCACCTAAAGCTTTGTTTTGTTTTGTTGTAACATATACATACCCCAACACATATATCAGAAGCTTACTAAAAAAAAAGTTCTGTCAATAGAAAATATATATTTTAAAAACAACTGTAGGTTTGTGGGCTTTTCTGATTTTGCTTTCATTGTACGTACTATAACAAAAAAAATTGATTTAATGTGTGTATATTAGGGTGGCCCTTAATAAAAAAAGTGTTCAAACTGTCGGTCTCACCCCCTAGAAATATGCGAATAGCAAAAAAAACTGAGAAATACAAAGTTTTGGGCCAATCAGAAAACGTTTAGTCGTGGCGCAAAGCGATTGAAAATTTCAAGTGTGTTTATATGGGGAAAATATGACTTTTTTCAGATTTTACGAAAATTTCGTTCTATAGTTTAATTTTTCCGACAAGCTGTTATATAATTCAGGATCAGTATTAACTTATCCCCTCAAAAGGCTATAAAATTTTAAAATCGAATAAAACCTCGCCAAGAAATAGCAAATGCCCCAGACCACTTTTGTGCCAAAAAAACTAGGTCATGAAATTTGATGGCATTTTTTTCAACTTTGAGAAATTGATTAAAGCCATCATTCTTTTTTGGTCTCTATACTTATAACTACTCAGATATGAAGTATTGTTTTATTACCACGTTGTTAAACTATTGCGCATTGAGGCCGAAAATTGGAAATTTTTTGATAAAATTTTTAAAACTCCTTTTTCAAGTTAAACAAAATTTAAAAAAATTAATCTATCGCTTTAAGGTTTTATGAAGTACATGTTGCAGATTAACTGTGTGAATTTTTAAGTAAATCCCTCTGCCAGAATTTTTTTGACAAGGATTTTATTTTTGCGGATTTTTATTTATTTAACCCTTCAGTGCTCCTGAGATCAAAATAATTCTCTGGTGCAATTATCTGCTTATTGCTCGCGAATATAAATTAAAACAACTTAAGTCATATGTCTAAAAATTAGGACGTTTTTTGAAATTCACTTTTATTTAATTTTGTAATTTATTTCATTAAGAGTAGTATTAATTTAATATTACCTTTTATATATATTATATTTGAAATTTACTTTTATTTAATAAACTATTTAAAACTGGGAAATAAAATGGTAGAAGTTTCAAAACATGTAGGTGACATTGAAGATAATATAAAGCGACCGATTATAAAAAATCAAAAAATGTCAAACATTATATGTAATGGCATCTTCACCGAATGACCTGAATTTTTTTTTGGCGTTTTTTATCAATATCCACCAAATTGGTGGGTGAGACAGCAATAAATTCAACTATTACTTTATTACATAAAGTAATTTTATAACAAAATTAGTTAAAAGTTGTTTTAATTTATATTCGCGAGCTATTAAGATAAAATATAACATTTAAAAGTAGAAAAATGATGAATTTTTGATACAAAGTATTTAGAAAGAGTACATTTACAGAATATTTCACAAAAATCCAATTTTTCTCGAAATCCGCGAAAATAAAATCCTTGCCAAAAAAGTTCTGGCAGAGGGATTTACTTAAAAATTCAAATAGCTAATCTGCAACATGTATTTCATAAAACCTTAAAGTGATAGATTAATTTTTTTTAAATTTTGTTTAAGAAAATTTTTTCAAACTTGAAAAAGGAGTTTTAAAAATTTTATCAAAAAAATGTCCATTGTTCGGTCTCAATGCGCAATAGGTTAACAACGTGGTAATAAAACAATACTTCATATCTGAGTACTTATAAGTATAGAGACCAAAAAAGAATGATGGCTTTAATCAATTTCTCAAAGTTGAAAAAAATGCCATCAAATTTCATGACCTAGTTTTTTTTGGCACAGAAGTGGTCTAGGGCATTTGCTATTTCTTGGCGAGGTTTCATACGATTTTGAAGTTTTATAGCCTTTTGAAAGGATAATTTAATACTGATCCCGAATTATGTAACAGCTTGTCGGAAGAATTAAATTATACAACGAAATTTTCGTAAAATCTGAAAAAAAGTCATATTTTCCCCATATAAACACACTTGAAATTTTCAATCGCTTTGCGCCACGACTAAACGTTTTTGATTGGCCCAAAACTTTGTATTTCTCAGTTTTTTTTCTATTCGCATATTTCTAGGGGGTGAGACCGACAGTTTGAACACTTTTTTTTCCCTCCATATAACGAAGGGCCACCCTAGTGTATATAAGTTTCTATATTTATTTTTGTATTTAAACGAAAACACATTTTTTGTTGTTTATCGTGCATAAGTCTTTAACACAGAAAATACAAAACAAATCTAGTATTAGAGCTGTTCATATATAACACATTTACAAATTTTCATTCTATAATATACGCTTAATAATAATCATAAACAAAATTTTTCTTTGAATTATTTTGTACGTTTAACAAAATCCTATAATTTTTTAAACGTTTCCCTAATTATTAAACAAAAACTTGTAAAAAAAAGCTGTATAGTTTTGTATATACATATACTCTAATAACTGTTGAACCACTAATGCTAGCGACTTCGTATTCATACCATATGTTCCTTTGGTCCTCCGATTTGCATAACTTTTTTTTGTACCCGATAGGTGGCGCTGGGGTCGAGATTTTCCCAAAAAATTTATTAAGGTCCAATTTAGCTCAAATTCGCAACAAATATTATGTACATAAAACTAAAGTTGCTGACAAAGTTTTTCACCTGTAGGTGGCGCTGGTGTTAAAATATTCAAGAAAACGTATATTTTTTTTCAGTCATATTCATAATATTATTAAATGCAATGTATTTAAGGCACAGAATCTTCTGAATAGCTTTTCGGGTGACACTGTAGTCTGATATTTGATTTTTGATCTGTGGGCGGAGGGGCATGGCGAAATCAAATTTTAGTATTGTACCTAGATATTTGCTAAAATTTTCGAGGGAGTTCGTGCTTTACTTTTGCCCGACACTCGGTATTAAAATTTAGATGCAATATAAAATCCAGATGTTTTCTTCGGGCCAGCAACGCGGACCGGACTCAGCTAGTATAATATATAAACGAAAAAAAAAAAACACATACATATGTGGAAGCTCATATACACAAATATACAAAACTATACAGCTTTTTTTTTACAAGTATATATCTAAAATTCACCATATGATTTATAAAAAGTAAAGCTTTTTAAGCTTTAACGTGAATATTTAAGCTTGTGGAGGGTTTGTGAATTTGCTACCTACCACAGTATGGTTGAACTTTTAGGTGAATATGGGTGTGAGATTTGCTAAACGTGGGGAATATGGTGGCGCCCTCTACGATACTACTTGCGGTGACAATTGGAACTAAATCAAAGCATCCAAATGTACTGAAAAAGTGGTCTAGAAGGTACACAAACAACCTACTAACTAGAAATAATTCAGATATTAGATGGCGACAAAGAAGAAGACTGGGAGATGCTTGTAAAGTACTTAAAGGTCACATTAAAATATAGAGAATATTTAATAAATGAATTTAATTAAACATTATTTTCCGACAGACGTTTTATAAAAACATTGTTGGTAACGTTTCTCTTTTTTATATGCATACTTTCTAAAAACCCATTACAAACTTTGAATTGTTAACAAAATTTTTATCTGCAAATAAAGAAGAATTATTATTATTACATCACCCAAATTATTTCGATGAGTAAACGAAGACAAATTGTTTTATTTACAAAATTAAAATTTTATATTTTAATTCTGTTTAAAAATTGCTATTGACGGCAGTGGTTAATATCGGCTTAAAAACTTCGAAACGAAAATGTATGTATATCAGCAACTGTAACACCAAAGTTATCTCCAACGACGATAATGATAACTGTGTGGCACAATTGTTGCATATATCAAAAATGTCTTTTTTATTTTGTATAGTGGCTCTACGGCCAATTAGTTTTTTATCCGAACAAAAAAATAAATTGAAAATTTAAATTTAATTAAAGACTGACCGTCCTGTCACGGTCGCTAAAAATGTTTGATAAAAAAATTAGTTTAAAAATAACTAAAAAAAACTATCAAACGCATTGTACTAGTTTTTAATGTTGTTTATTAGAATATTCGACTACGACTAACTTAAAACTAAAATACAATTTATATAGATCACAAAACAAAAAAAGTAAATAAAAAACTACTTGACGAAAAGAACAGTTACCTCTCACTCAATAACATGAGAGACGTATGGATATTGTGTTAGTCCGAGTTCACACAAGGCAACTTTTGTTGCGCAATTCTTGAGTTTGTAGGAGAGAGGGGAGAGAAGATTGGTATTTGGTACAGAGTTGCTTGTACTCGGCAATTCGTTTTGTTGTGCCATTCGTAATTATAAACTCGAAATTAGCTGTAGGTTATTATTTGACATTTCTTTTCATTCTTTGCTTCGCTGTGAAAAACTATTATTATTTCATTATTTTAATATTTTTTTTATTATTTAATTTTTTCTTTGACTTCCATTTCTTCACACAACTAGATTTTTCACTTTGAACCAATAATAAATTCTTTTTACCCAAACTAAATAAGAGAAACTGTCAAAAATAATTTGGAAGCAAAAGAAAACGAAAAGTTGCGGCAATAAATTTCTCTGGGTGAACATTAAGGCAACTTTAAAAGAGAATTGAAAAAAAGTTGTGCAACAAAGTTGCCTTGTTTGAACTCAGACTTAGCATATCAACAGTGCTTATTGTTGGTTAGCTAACTACAATATACAACACGTAAACAAGTAGGGAAAGGGATAGACAAACGACAAAACAATAACAGTGACGACACCATTAACAGTGATGGCACCATGATTGGTGATCTGACCCGACAACACCCATTAATCAGTAGACTAAAAGTTGACCTGTTATGACTATTTTATATAAAGCTGCTTCGCGATCTCCACTTAAATCTTTCCAAGAACAAAAATATTCCATAGATTTTTCTTAAATTCGGTTTATATATGTGTTTTAGAAAAATAAATATGGTCATGATTGCTCCAATTTTGACCTAGTCCCCATATAAAAATTGCATCGGACATGAAATTTTTAATAGATGCAGGCCACTCAAATTTGGGTTATGCTTATTTTCTATAAATAATTATGACCTCAGAAAAGTTGGATATAAGTCCCTTTCTCGAAACTCTTGGTATAGGATATCGACCGACTATAATTTTTTTACTTGTTTTCATATACCACAAAATTTTTTGCTTTTCCTGAAAAATTAGTAAAATCTTGGTTTGCGTTTTAGGTAACGATAATTGGTCCCATAGTAACGATCTTAAATCATTTCAATATTAATCAGAGAAAATTAGGAACTGGAGAAAGGCTTCCTTCCTTCTTCGACGTTTTTCGATTTTTTTCTTGTTGCATCTTGCTTTGATTTAAGAAATGTTTCTTTTTTTGTTTTTGTTTTAATACTTTCAATTTGGATTAGAAATAGATTTACAGACTAAAACAATTGAATAACTTCTTTCATTTTTAATTTTTCGTCTTCTATGCAGGGAACGGAAAAAAACTCGTTTAAGCTTGGGTGGCAGTCGTGATATTAAGTCCATTGCATCAAATGCTGTCGTAACATCTGTGGAGCGACGGTGGAGCATTGTTGGTTCAGGTTGGTCTAAAAACAAGAACAAACAACCGAGTAAAAGTAAGCAATATTTCGAAAGCAATGACAACATTTTTGATGTGGAATCAACTGAAGTTCAAGAAGTAAATGGTAGTGTCAACAAAAAGTCAGATGTTATCTTGCTTCAAAGTCATGAACCTCTAAATGTCGATAGTGAAAGCTTAAAACCTTCGAAAGTTAAATACGAGGAAATAAGTAAAAGGGTTGTCGCCATTGAAAATCGTATATCGCATGAGTTTGGGGAAGTTCAGAGTTCAACACAACAATCTTTACCGACACCTTTTAATTCTGTCAACGGAAGTGGTGTACTTTGTGGACCAGAGCTTTTACAAACACAGTACGAACGAGTTGTAGGTGAGACAGGGTCTTTGTTATCGCCAGCTACCGAGCATTTAGCTCAGAGGCTGAGTCGCGGTTTAAAGATACGCCATAGTATTGATCAACGCGTTATTCGTTCACCAAGTGCTCGAAAAATTGGAACTATGCATCGACGTTCTCAAGAGCAATCGCGACTGTCACGTAACCAAACATTTCACTTGAGTTCTTCAAGCCCAGGCGAAGAGAGCTACACTACAAAATGTACCAGAAGCCAATTGCAGTTGACAGTAAACCCTTTGCTGTCAAACTCGTTCTATGCTAAAGGTAATCTCAGGCAAGGCAATCCTTATACTATGCACACGGGTCTCTTACCACTATCCCAACTACAACAAACCAGTTTAGAACTGGAATCAGATAAATATTCAAATAATGAACAGTGGATGTCGGGTGAAAATTTTTTTAGTGATTTTGGTTCTCAAAGTCCTTACTGCAAAGTGAACACAGTTTCAATGAACAATAGATGTGTTGACATTGTCAAGACACCTATTATTCGTAAAACTCCTATATTGCCACCAAAATCATTGCCAAAAAAGACATCATCGATTAAAAGTCCATCAAATAAGCCATCAACTACAAGTAAAATACCCTTTGTTAATCGTGTTGCCATATCAACGCCAGTTACTGAGGAAGCCGGTGGTCGGGCGTCGATCGCGCAAATAATATCTCAGAATGCTGGCATGGTAATGGCAAAAGCTAAACTATTTGACGGCTTGGTAAATAGTAGTAGCGAACGCAGGGTTACAAGAACTGCTTGTCATACTGAACAAATGCAACACAAATTTAATCAGATGGTTTCGTTGAAGCCAGATATAACATGTATGGAAAGTATTACGCCAACTGATATCATCAGCAAGATGTCTGCTGTAACAGCACCTAACACAATCATGAATAACGCACCTATCGCTAAACGAATTCAGAGCACGAGTGTCAATAGTCCAACGTGGAAACGACATCAACGGTCAGCTGCTATAAATTATTCTCAAAAACATATGATACAGTCTGTTGTAACCGATGAAAAATTGATAAAAATTCGAAATTTAAATGAAAATGATAAATTAATTATAAATAGAAACTCTAATGTTATTTCGAGTCCGAGAAAATCGAAAAATGATTCATAACCGTAATCCCAATTCGCCTATAAGATTTTTAAACAATAGCAACCTATAAAATTCCAATCAGAAATAAATTCTATACGAAATCGCAAAAAACGCACTATACAGAATCGCCATTCGCCAAAAATGTCACGTATAGGGGCATTAAGCCATTTGATCTTTAACAAAAATAATATTAAAAGTAATAAAAATAAATAAAAATATACGGATGTTCTGATTAATTATGTAAGGAGTAAAAGGATATAGCTTATATATA
The DNA here is from genome assembly GCA_963682025.1 of Cordilura impudica. Classification (NCBI taxonomy): domain Eukaryota; kingdom Metazoa; phylum Arthropoda; class Insecta; order Diptera; family Scathophagidae; genus Cordilura; species Cordilura impudica. Next base: position 229,390,654 of record OY821517.1, read on the forward strand.
AAAATGGAGTTTTGTGTACGTTTGTTTGTGGTTTATAGGAGACTACACCACTGGACCGATCGTCTTGAAATTTTTACAATTTTAACATATAATATCTGAAGTACTACGAAAGCAAGAGTTCTGAAACTATGTCCATGTACATATTAAACTAATTTGAAGAGTTGCGAAAAAATGCGCGGGATCGGACCAATGGGCGTGGCACCCCCATAAAAAGTAAATACTTAATATCATATAACTCGAGTACTATAATAGAAAAGGCCTTGGGACTTTGAGTTCATAAGTTATTAATGTGAGTAGTCGGACAAAAAATAGGCCGCATGGGACCAATGGGCGTGGCACCCCCATTGAAAGTAAATATTAAATGTCATACATCTAGAGTACTGTAATAATGAAAGCCTTGGAACTTTGTCAGAGTTCATGAGTTATTAATTTGAGCAGTCTGATAAAAATAGGCGGGATTTCCAGTGGGCGTGGCACCCGCATACAAAGTAAATATTTATATCATATAACTGAGTACTATAATAGATAAAGCCTTGGAACTTTGTCAGAGTTCATGAGTTATTAATGTGAGTAGTCGGACAAAAAATGGGTCATATCAGACCAATGGGCGTGTCACCTCCACAAAAAATATGAAGTACTATGAAAATGACAGTTTTGAAGCTTTTGACAAGTACATTACTTACCTATGTGCGTAGTCGTTTAATATATGGGCGGAATCACCAAAATCAAAAATCGCCATAACCGAAAATCGCGAAAAACATAAATCACCAAAATCAAAAATCACAAAAAAACAAAAGTCGTCGATGTAAAAAATCGCCAAAACCGAAAATCGCAAATAACAAAAATCGCCAAAAACAAAAATTGCCAGAACCGAAAATCGCGAATAAAAAATCGCGAAATACAAAAATCGCCAAATACAAAAATCGCCAAAATCAAAAATCGCAAAAACAAAAATCGACAAAATCAACAATCGCCAAAAATGAATAAAATAGTTTGCTAAAAAATGTATTCCCAGTTTATTTATTTCGGTTATGATGGGTGTAGCGAAGCGCTTCGGGTTACTGCTAGTATACTATATATATATGGGGCGTTTCATGTCAAGTGACCCAACTTTTGAAACCGATGTCTTCCGATCAGGATGAAATTTGCACCAAGGTTAGTCCTATTGGATAGTAGTTTAGACACATTTTTCAACAAGATTGGTCCAGAACTCTCTGAGTTAGAGGGGGTCAAAATTTGACATTTTGACCAAGCAGGTGTTTTTTCTCATCCATGTAACTTTTCACCTATTTTTCTTAGCAAAACTTGTCCCAAATAGTGTATATAGGGTATTTTAAAATTTTTAAAACTTAAATACTTCATCGGCAACAATAAATAAATTAAAAACAAGTAAGAAAATTTTAGAAACACTTACACACTAATAGGAAAAAATTCATATTAGTGCTATGCTAAAAATTGAAAAACCGTTGTCTTGAGTTACAAAATAAAAAGCGACCAAAAAGCTCTTAAAGGAAATAACTTAAGCTTTCTTTTGAGCAAAAAAAAGCCTTTTTGACTTTGAGAAAAAAAGTCAAAAATTTTTTTATTTTTTTTTTAAATTTTTTCTTCCGAAAGATTGAAGAAATAGCTATCTAAACTATTTGAGACAAATTTTACTACGAACAATAGGTAAAAAGTTACATGGATGAGAAAAAACACTTGTTTGGCCAAAATGTCAAATTTTGACACCCTCTAACTTAGAGAATTCTGGACCGATATTGTTGGAAAATTGTGTCTAAATTACTATTCAATAGGACTAACCTTGGTGAAAATTTCATCCTGATCGGAAGATATCGATTTCATTTGTAAGGAGTAAAAGGATATATATAATTGGAAACATAGTTTTTTAATCAATTACCATGAACATGTTTTAATTGATAAAGATCAATTAATAATGTAAATGGAATACTGTTTGATATTGCGTAATATTCATAAAGCCAGTTACTATACTATTTCACGAATGTTAACACATTTTTTTGTGAAGATTTTATAACTTTAAACCATATTTAATAATTAGGTAATAAAAACAATCCATTATTTAATAAAAAAATACAGCTAAAACCTATAATATTCATACCCCTTTAGAAAATATGTAGCATAACACATTGATAACGTGTTGTTTCCTTTGTACCCATGGGTGCTTCAAAAACTATACACAGCTTCACTTAATTTACCCAGGGTATGACACATAAGGCGATATTGTGTGTAGAACATTCTTTTAGAGCCATACACCCAACTGAATTGAAGAAGTAAATGGTAGTGTCAACAAAAAGTCAGATGTTATCTTGCTTCAAAGTCATGAACCTCTAAATGTCGATAGTGAAAGCTTAAAACCTTCGAAAGTAAAATACGAGGAAATAAGTAAAAGGGTTGTCGCCATTGAAAATCGTATATCGCATGAGTTTGGGGAAGTTGAGTTCAATACAACAATCTTTACCGACACCTTTTAATTCTGTCAACGGAAGCGGTGTACTTTGTGGACCAGAGCTTGTACAAACACAGTACGAACGAGTTGTAGGTGAGACAGCATCTTTGTTATCGCCAGCTACCGAGCATTTAGCTCAGAGGCTGAGTCGTGGTTTAAAGATACGCCATAGTATTGACCAAACATTTCACTTGAGTTCTTTAAACTAAGGCGAAAAGAGGTACACAAAATGTACCAGAAGGCAATTGACAGTGAACCCTCTGCTGCCAAACTCGTTCTATACTGAAGGTAATCTCAGGCGAGGCAATCCTAATACTATGCACACGGGCCTCTTATCACTATCCCAACTGCAACAAACCAGTTTAGAACTGGAATCAGATAAATATTCAATTAATGAACAGTGTATGTCGGGTGAAGAATTTTTTAGTGATTTTGGTTCTCAAAGTCCTTACTGCAAAGTGAACACAGTTTCAATGAACAATAGATGTGTTGACATTGTGAAGACACCTATTATTCGTAAAACTCCCATATTGCCACCAAAATCGTTGCCAAAAAAGACATAATCGATTAAAACTCTATCAAATAAGCCATCAATTACAAGTAAAATACCCTATCGTGTTGCCATTTCAACGCCAGTTAATGAGGAAGCCGGTGGTTGGGCGTCGATCGCACAATTAATATCTCAGAATGCTGGCATGGATTGGTAAATAGTAGTAGCGAACGCAGGGTTACAAGAACTGCTTGTCATCCTGAACAAATGCAATTCAAATGTAATCAGATGGTTTCGTTTAAGCAAGATATAACATGTATGGAAAGTATTACGCCAACTGATATCATCAGGAAGATGCACCTAACACAATCATGAATAACACACCTATCGCTAAACGAAACCAGAGCACGAGTGTCAATAGTCCAACGTGGAAACGACGTCAACGGTCAGCTGCTATAAATTATTCTCAAAAACATATGATACAGTCTGTTGTAACCGATGAAAAATTGATAAAAATTCGAAATTGAAATGAAAAGCCCTTAAAACGAGTAAATAGCAAAACTTACCTAAATGATAAATAGAAACTCTAATGTTATTTCGAGTCCGAGAAAATTGAAAAATGATTCATAACCGTAATCCCAATTCGCCTATAAGATTTTTAAACAATAGCAACCTATAAAATTCCAATCAGAAATAAATTCTATACGAAATCGCAAAAAAACGCACTATACAGATTCGCAGATTCGCCATGTAACTTTTCACCTATTTTTCTTAGCAAAACTTGTCCCAAATAGTGTATATAGGGTATTTTAAAATTTTTAAAACTTAAATACTTCATCGGCAACAATAAATAAATTAAAAACAAGTAAGAAAATTTTAGAAACACTTACACACTAATAGGAAAAAATTCATATTAGTGCTATGCTAAAAATTGAAAAACCGTTGTCTTGAGTTACAAAATAAAAAGCGACCAAAAAGCTCTTAAGCTTTCTTTTGAGCAAAAAAAAAGCCTTTTTGACTTTGAGAAAAAAAGTCAAAAATTTTTTTATTTTTTTTTTAAATTTTTTCTTCCGAAAGATTGAAGAAATAGCTATCTAAACTATTTGAGACAAATTTTGCTACGAACAATAGGTAAAAAGTTACATGGATGAGAAAAAACACTTGTTTGGCCAAAATGTCAAATTTTGACACCCTCTAACTTAGAGAATTCTGGACCGATATTGTTGGAAAATTGTGTCTAAATTACTATTCAATATGACTAACCTTGGTGAAAATTTCATCCTGATCGGAAGATATCGATTTCATATGTAAGGAGTAAAAGGATATATGTAATTGGAAACATAGTTTTTTAATCAATTACCATGAACATGTTTTAATTGATAAAGATCAATTAATAATTTAAATGGAATACTGTTTGATATTGCGTAATATTCATAAAGCCAGTTACTATACTATTTCACGAATGTTAACACATTTTTTTGTGAAGATTTTATAACTTTAAACCATATTTAATAATTAGGTAATAAAAACAATCCATTATTTAATAAAAAAATACAGCTAAAACCTATAATATTCATACCCCTTTAGAAAATATGTAGCATAACACATTGATAACGTGTTGTTTCCTTTGTACCCATGGGTGCTTCAAAAACTATACACAGCTTCACTTAATTTACCCAGGGTATGACACATAAGGCGATATTGTGTGTAGAACATTCTTTTAGAGCGATACACCCAACTGAATTGAAGAAGTAAATGGTAGTGTCAACAAAAAGTCAGATGTTATCTTGCTTCAAAGTCATGAACCTCTAAATGTCGATAGTGAAAGCTTAAAACCTTCGAAAGTAAAATACGAGGAAATAAGTAATACAACAATCTTTACCGACACCTTTTAATTCTGTCAACGGAAGCGGTGTACTTTGTGGACCAGAGCTTGTACAAACACAGTACGAACGAGTTGTAGGTGAGACAGCATCTTTGTTATCGCCAGCTACCGAGCATTTAGCTCAGAGGCTGAGTCGTGGTTTAAAGATACGCCATAGTATTGACCAAACATTTCACTTGAGTTCTTTAAACTAAGGCGAAAAGAGGTACACTACAAAATGTACCAGAAGGCAATTGACAGTGAACCCTCTGCTGCCAAACTCGTTCTATACTGAAGGTAATCTCAGGCGAGGCAATCCTAATACTATGCACACGGGCCTCTTATCACTATCCCAACTGCAACAAACCAGTTTAGAACTGGAATCAGATAAATATTCAATTAATGAACAGTGTATGTCGGGTGAAGAATTTTTTAGTGATTTTGGTTCTCAAAGTCCATACTGCAAAGTGAACACAGTTTCAATGAACAATAGATGTGTTGACATTGTGAAGACACCTATTATTCGTAAAACTCCCATATTGCCACCAAAATCGTTGCCAAAAAAGACATAATCGATTAAAACTCTATCAAATAAGCCATCAATTACAAGTAAAATACCCTATCGTGTTGCCATTTCAACGCCAGTTAATGAGGAAGCCGGTGGTTGGGCGTCGATCGCACAATTAATATCTCAGAATGCTGGCATGGATTGGTAAATAGTAGTAGCGAACGCAGGGTTACAAGAACTGCTTGTCATCCTGAACAAATGCAATTCAAATGTAATCAGATGGTTTCGTTTAAGCAAGATATAACATGTATGGAAAGTATTACGCCAACTGATATCATCAGGAAGATGCACCTAACACAATCATGAATAACACACCTATCGCTAAACGAAACCAGAGCACGAGTGTCAATAGTCCAACGTGGAAACGACGTCAACGGTCAGCTGCTATAAATTATTCTCAAAAACATATGATACAGTCTGTTGTAACCGATGAAAAATTGATAAAAATTCGAAATTGAAATGAAAAGCCCTTAAAACGAGTAAATAGCAAAACTTACCTAAATGATAAATAGAAACTCTAATGTTATTTCGAGTCCGAGAAAATTGAAAAATGATTCATAACCGTAATTCCAATTCGCCTATAAGATTTTTAAACAATAGCAACCTATAAAATTCCAATCAGAAATAAATTCTATACGAAATCGCAAAAAAACGCACTATACAGATTCGCCATTCGTCCATGGGCATTAAGCCATTTGATCTTTAACAAAAATAATTTTAATAGCAATAAAAATATACGGATGTTCTGATTAATTATATAAGGAGTAAAAGGATATAGCTTATATATAAAAATGGAGTTTTGTATGTTTGTACGTTTGTTTGTGGTTTATAGCAGACTACACCACTGGACCGATCGTCTTGAAATTTTTACAATTTTAACATATGATATCTGAAGTACTACGAAAGCAAGAGTTCTGAAACTATGTCCATGTACATATTAAACTAATTTGAAGAGTTGCGAAAAAATGCGCGGGATCGGACCAATGGGCGTGGCACCCCCATAAAAAGTAAATACTTAATATCATATAACTCGAGTACTATAATAGAAAAGGCCTTGGGACTTTGAGTTCATAAGTTATTAATGTGAGTAGTCGGACAAAAAATAGGCCGCATGGGACCAATGGGCGTGGCACCCCCATTGAAAGTAAATATTAAATGTCATACATCTAGAGTACTGTAATAATGAAAGCCTTGGAACTTTGTCAGAGTTCATGAGTTATTAATTTGAGCAGTCTGATAAAAATAGGCGGGATTTCCAGTGGGCGTGGCACCCGCATACAAAGTAAATATTTATATCATATAACTGAGTACTATAATAGATAAAGCCTTGGAACTTTGTCAGAGTTAATGAGTTATTAATGTGAGTAGTCGGACAAAAAATGGGTCATATCAGACCAATGGGCGTGTCACCTCCACAAAAAATATGAAGTACTATGAAAATGACAGTTTTGAAGCTTTTGACAAGTACATTACTTACCTATGTGCGTAGTCGTTTAATATATGGGCGGAATCACCAAAATCAAAAATCGCCATAACCGAAAATCGCGAAAAACATAAATCACCAAAATCAAAAATCACAAAAAAACAAAAGTCGTCGATGTTAAAAATCGTCAAAACCGAAAATCGCAAATAACAAAAATCGCCAAAAACAAAAAATTGCCAGAACCGAAAATCGCGAATAAAAAATCGCGAAATACAAAAATCGCCAAATACAAAAATCGCCAAAATCAAAAATCGCAAAAACAAAAATCGACAAAATCAACAATCGCCAAAAATGAATAAAATAGTTTGCTAAAAAATGTATTCCCAGTTTATTTATTTCGGTTATGATGGGTGTAGCGAAGCGCTTCGGGTTACTGCTAGTATACTATGTATATGTGGGGCGTTTCATGTCAAGTGACCCAACTTTTGAAACCGATGTCTTCCGATCAGGATGAAATTTGCACCAAGGTTAGTCCTATTGGATAGTAGTTTAGACACATTTTTCAACAAGATTGGTCCAGAACTCTCTGAGTTAGAGGGGGTCAAAATTTGACATTTTGACCAAGCAGGTGTTTTTTCTCATCCATGTAACTTTTCACCTATTTTTCTTAGCAAAACTTGTCCCAAATAGTGTATATAGCTATTTCGCGAAGTATAGCCTCCAGTGCTCTCATCAAGATCGCATCTTATATGCGACTGCTTTATTCCATTGGGCAAAGAATTATTGTAAACAAACTAAAATAATTTTTAGTAGCAAAGAGGATCATGAGGAAACATTGAAAACACTGAAGAGCAGATTCGATGCTACAATAACAATCGATGGCACCGCTCAATACCATGCTTTTATACCGCTTGTCGATGGAGAACCCAAGTTTTCTGCCTCCACTCAATGCGATTTCTTTCCAAAGTCAAAAAAGCTGAACCTAGTAACGCCAAGAAAAGATTGGCAAAAAACAGCAAAAAAGGCGATAAATAAGCTGGATGAAAGACTGGGTATTTTAAAATTTTTAAAACTTAAATACTTCATCGGCAACAATAAATAAATTAAAAACAAGTAAGAAAATTTTAGAAACACTTACACACTAATAGGAAAAAATTCATATTAGTGCTATGCTAAAAATTGAAAAACCGTTGTCTTGAGTTACAAAACAAAAAGCGACCAAAAAGCTCTTAAAGGAAATAACTTAAGCTTTCTTTTGAGCAAAAAAAAAAAAGCCTTTTGACTTTGAGAAAAAAAGTCAAAAATTTTTTTATTTTTTTTTTAATTTTTTCTTCCGAAAGATTGAAGAAATAGCTATCTAAACTATTTGAGACAAATTTTGCTACGAACAATAGGTAAAAAGTTACATGGATGAGAAAAAACACTTGTTTGGCCAAAATGTCAAATTTTGACACCCTCTAACTTAGAGAATTCTGGACCGATATTGTTGGAAAATTGTGTCTAAATTACTATTCAATAGGACTAACCTTGGTGAAAATTTCATCCTGATCGGAAGATATCGATTTCATATGTAAGGAGTAAAAGGATATATATAATTGGAAACATAGTTTTTTAATCAATTACCATGAACATGTTTTAATTGATAAAGATCAATTAATAATTTAAATGGAATACTGTTTGATATTGCGTAATATTCATAAAGCCAGTTACTATACTATTTCACGAATGTTAACACATTTTTTTGTGAAGATTTTATAACTTTAAACCATATTTAATAATTAGGTAATAAAAACAATCCATTATTTAATAAAAAAATACAGCTAAAACCTATAATATTCATACCCTTTTAGAAAATATGTAGCATAACACATTGATAACGTGTTGTTTCCTTTGTACCCATCTGTGCTTCAAAAACTATACACAGCTTCACTTAATTTACCCAGGGTATGACACATAAGGCGATATTGTGTGTAGAACATTCTTTTAGAGCGATACACCCAACTGAAATTGAAGAAGTAAATGGTAGTGTCAACAAAAAGTCAGATGTTATCTTGCTTCAAAGTCATGAACCTCTAAATGTCGATAGTGAAAGCTTAAAACCTTCGAAAGTAAAATACGAGGAAATAAGTAAAAGGGTTGTCGCCATTGAAAATCGTATATCGCATGAGTTTGGGGAAGTTGAGTTCAATACAACAATCTTTACCGACACGTTTTAATTCTGTCAACGGAAGCGGTGTACTTTGTGGACCAGAGCTTGTACAAACACAGTACGAACGAGTTGTAGGTGAGACAGCATCTTTGTTATCGCCAGCTACCGAGCATTTAGCTCAGAGGCTGAGTCGTGGTTTAAAGATACGCCATAGTATTGACCAAACATTTCACTTGAGTTCTTCAAACTAAGGCGAAAAGAGGTACACTACAAAATGTACCAGAAGGCAATTGACAGTGAACCCTCTGCTGCCAAACTCGTTCTATACTGAAGGTAATCTCAGGTAATCTTATCACTATCCCAACTGCAACAAACCAGTTTAGAACTGGAATCAGATAAATATTCAATTAATGAACAGTGTATGTCGGGTGAAGAATTTTTTAGTGATTTTGGTTCTCAAAGTCCTTACTGCAAAGTGAACACAGTTTCAATGAACAATAGATGTGTTGACATTGTGAAGACACCTATTATTCGTAAAACTCCCATATTGCCACCAAAATCGTTGCCAAAAAAGACATAATCGATTAAAACTCTATCAAATAAGCCATCAATTACAAGTAAAATACCCTATCGTGTTGCCATTTCAACGCCAGTTAATGAGGAAGCCGGTGGTTGGGCGTCGATCGCACAATTAATATCTCAGAATGCTGGCATGGATTGGTAAATAGTAGTAGCGAACGCAGGGTTACAAGAACTGCTTGTCATCCTGAACAAATGCAATTCAAATGTAATCAGATGGTTTCGTTTAAGCAAGATATAACATGTATGGAAAGTATTACGCCAACTGATATCATCAGGAAGATGCACCTAACACAATCATGAATAACACACCTGTCGCTAAACGAAACCAGAGCACGAGTGTCAATAGTCCAACGTGGAAACGACGTCAACGGTCAGCTGCTATAAATTATTCTCAAAAACATATGATACAGTCTGTTGTAACCGATGAAAAATTTATAAAAATTCGAAATTGAAATGAAAAGCCCTTAAAACGAGTAAATAGCAAAACTTACCTAAATGATAAATAGAAACTCTAATGTTATTTCGAGTCCGAGAAAATTGAAAAATGATTCATAACCGTAATCCCAATTCGCTATAAGATTTTTAAACAATAGCAACCTATAAAATTCCAATCAGAAATAAATTCTATACGAAATCGCAAAAAAACGCACTATACAGATTCGCCATTCGCCAAAAATGTCACGTCCATGGGCATTAAGCCATTTGATCTTTAACAAAAATAATTTTAATAGCAATAAAAATATACGGATGTTCTGATTAATTATATAAGGAGTAAAAGGATATAGCTTATATATAAAAATGGAGTTTTGTATGTTTGTACGTTTGTTTGTGGTTTATAGCAGACTACACCACTGGACCGATCGTCTTGAAATTTTTACAATTTTAACATATAATATCTGAAGTACTACGAAAGCAAGAGTTCTGAAACTATGTCCATGTACATATTAAACTAATTTGAAGAGTTGCGAAAAAATGCGCGGGATCGGACCAATGGGCGTGGCACCCCCATAAAAAGTAAATACTTAATATCATATAACTCGAGTACTATAATAGAAAAGGCCTTGGGACTTTGAGTTCATAAGTTATTAATGTGAGTAGTCGGACAAAAAATAGGCCGCATGGGACCAATGGGCGTGGCACCCCCATTGAAAGTAAATATTAAATGTCATACATCTAGAGTACTGTAATAATGAAAGCCTTGGAACTTTGTCAGAGTTCATGAGTTATTAATTTGAGCAGTCTGATAAAAATAGGCGGGATTTCCAGTGGGCGTGGCACCCGCATACAAAGTAAATATTTATATCATATAACTGAGTACTATAATAGATAAAGCCTTGGAACTTTGTCAGAGTTCATGAGTTATTAATGTGAGTAGTCGGACAAAAAATGGGTCATATCAGACCAATGGGCGTGTCACCTCCACAAAAAATATGAAGTACTATGAAAATGACAGTTTTGAAGCTTTTGACAAGTACATTACTTACCTATGTGCGTAGTCGTTTAATATATGGGCGGAATCACCAAAATCAAAAATCGCCATAACCGAAAATCGCGAAAAACATAAATCACCAAAATCAAAAATCACAAAAAAACAAAAGTCGTCGATGTTAAAAATCGCCAAAACCGATAATCGCAAATAACAAAAATCGCCAAAAACAAAAAATTGCCAGAACCGAAAATCGCGAATAAAAAATCGCGAAATACAAAAATCGCCAAATACAAAAATCGCCAAAATCGAAAATCGCAAAAACAAAAATCGACAAAATCAACAATCGCCAAAAATGAATAAAATAGTTTGCTAAAAAATGTATTCCCAGTTTATTTATTTCGGTTATGATGGGTGTAGCGAAGCGCTTCGGGTTACTGCTAGTATACTATATATATGTGGGGCGTTTCATGTCAAGTGACCCAACTTTTGAAACCGATGTCTTCCGATCAGGATGAAATTTGCACCAAGGTTAGTCCTATTTTTCAACAAGATTGGTCCAGAACTCTCTGAGTTAGAGGGGGTCAAAATTTGACATTTTGACCAAGCAGGTGTTTTTTCTCATCCATGTAACTTTTCACCTATTTTTCTTAGCAAAACTTGTCCCAAATAGTGTATATAGCTATTTCGCGAAGTATAGCCTCCAGTGCTCTCATCAAGATCGCATCTTATATGCGACTGCTTTATTCCATTGGGCAAAGAATTATTGTAAACAAACTAAAATAATTTTTAGTAGCAAAGAGGATCATGAGGAAACATTGAAAACACTGAAGAGCAGATTCGATGCTACGATAACAATCGATGGCACCGCTCAATACCATGCTTTTATACCGCTTGTCGATGGAGAACCCAAGTTTTCTGCCTCCACTCAATGCGATTTCTTTCCAAAGTCAAAAAAGCTGAACCTAGTAACGCCAAGAAAAGATTGGCAAAAAACAGCAAAAAAGGCGATAAATAAGCTGGATGAAAGACTGGGTATTTTAAAATTTTTAAAACTTAAATACTTCATCGGCAACAATAAATAAATTAAAAACAAGTAAGAAAATTTTAGAAACACTTACACACTAATAGGAAAAAATTCATATTAGTGCTATGCTAAAAATTGAAAAACCGTTGTCTTGAGTTACAAAACAAAAAGCGACCAAAAAGCTCTTAAAGGAAATAACTTAAGCTTTCTTTTGAGCAAAAAAAAAGCCTTTTGACTTTGAGAATAAAAGTCAAAAATTTTTTTATTTTTTTTTTTAATTTTTTCTTCCGAAAGATTGAAGAAATAGCTATCTAAACTATTTGAGACAAATTTTGCTACGAACAATAGGTAAAAAGTTACATGGATGAGAAAAAACACTTGTTTGGCCAAAATGTCAAATTTTGACACCCTCTAACTTAGAGAATTCTGGACCGATATTGTTGGAAAATTGTGTCTAAATTACTATTCAATAGGACTAACCTTGGTGAAAATTTCATCCTGATCGGAAGATATCGATTTCATATGTAAGGAGTAAAAGGATATATATAATTGGAAACATAGTTTTTTAATCAATTACCATGAACATGTTTTAATTGATAAAGATCAATTAATAATTTAAATGGAATACTGTTTGATATTGCGTAATATTCATAAAGCCAGTTACTATACTATTTCACGAATGTTAACACATTTTTTTGTGCAGATTTTATAACTTTAAACCATATTTAATAATTAGGTAATAAAAACAATCCATTATTTAATAAAAAAATACAGCTAAAACCTATAATATTCATACCCCTTTAGAAAATATGTAGCATAACACATTGATAACGTGTTGTTTCCTTTGTACCCATCTGTGCTTCAAAAACTATACAGAGCCTCACTTAATTTACCCAGGGTATGACACATAAGGCGATATTGTGTGTAGAACATTCTTTTAGAGCGATACACCCAACTGAAATTGAAGAAGTAAATGGTAGTGTCAACAAAAAGTCAGATGTTATCTTGCTTCAAAGTCATGAACCTCTAAATGTTGATAGTGAAAGCTTAAAACCTTCGAAAGTAAAATACGAGGAAATAAGTAAAAGGGTTGTCGCCATTGAAAATCGTATATCGCATGAGTTTAGGGAAGTTGAGTTCAATACAACAATCTTTACCGACACCTTTTAATTCTGTCAACGGAAGCGGTGTACTTTGTGGACCAGAGCTTGTACAAACACAGTACGAACGAGTTTTAGGTGAGACAGCATCTTTGTTATCGCCAGCTACCGAGCATTTAGCTCAGAGGCTGAGTCGTGGTTTAAAGATACGCCATAGTATTGACCAAAGTAAAATACCCTATCGTGTTGCCATTTCAACGCCAGTTAATGAGGAAGCCGGTGGTTGGTCGTTGATCGCACAATTAATATCTCAGAATGCTGGCATGGATTGGTAAATAGTAGTAGCGAACGCAGGGTTACAAGAACTGCTTGTCATCCTGAACAAATGCAATTCAAATGTAATCAGATGGTTTCGTTTAAGCAAGATATAACATGTATGGAAAGTATTACGCCAACTGATATCATCAGGAAGATGCACCTAACACAATCATGAATAACACACCTATCGCTAAACGAAACCAGAGCACGAGTGTCAATAGTCCAACGTGGAAACGACGTCAACGGTCAGCTGCTATAAATTATTCTCAAAAACATATGATACAGTCTGTTGTAACCGATGAAAAATTGATAAAAATTCGAAATTGAAATGAAAAGCCCTTAAAACGAGTAAATAGCAAAACTTACCTAAATGATAAATAGAAACTCTAATGTTATTTCGAGTCCGAGAAAATTGAAAAATGATTCATAACCGTAATCCCAATTCGCTATAAGATTTTTAAACAATAGCAACCTATAAAATTCCAATCAGAAATAAATTCTATACGAAATCGCAAAAAAACGCACTATACAGATACGCCATTCGCCAAAAATGTCATGTCCATGGGCATTAAGCCATTTGATCTTTAACAAAAATAATTTTAATAGCAATAAAAATATACGGATGTTCTGATTAATTATATAAGGAGTAAAAGGATATAGCTTATATATAAAAATGGAGTTTTGTATGTTTGTACGTTTGTTTGTGGTTTATAGCAGACTACACCACTGGACCGATCGTCTTGAAATTTTTACAATTTTAACATATAATATCTGAAGTACTACGAAAGCAAGAGTTCTGAAACTATGTCCATGTACATATTAAACTAATTTGAAGAGTTGCGAAAAAATGCGCGGGATCGGACCAATGGGCGTGGCACCCCCATAAAAAGTAAATACTTAATATCATATAACTCGAGTACTATAATAGAAAAGGCCTTGGGACTTTGAGTTCATAAGTTATTAATGTGAGTAGTCGGACAAAAAATAGGCCGCATGGGACCAATGGGCGTGGCACCCCCATTGAAAGTAAATATTAAATGTCATACATCCAGAGTACTGTAATAATGAAAGCCTTGGAACTTTGTCAGAGTTCATGAGTTATTAATTTGAGCAGTCTGATAAAAATAGGCGGGATTTCCAGTGGGCGTGGCACCCGCATACAAAGTAAATATTTATATCATATAACTGAGTACTATAATAGATAAAGCCTTGGAACTTTGTCAGATTTCATGAGTTATTAATGTGAGTAGTCGGTCAAAAAATGGGTCATATCAGACCAATGGGCGTGTCACCTCCACAAAAAATATGAAGTACTATGAAAATGACAGTTTTGAAGCTTTTGACAAGTACATTACTTACCTATGTGCGTAGTCGTTTAATATATGGGCGGAATCACCAAAATCAAAAATCGCCATAACCGAAAATCGCGAAAAACATAAATCACCAAAATCAAAAATCACAAAAAAACAAAAGTCGTCGATGTTAAAAATCGCCAAAACCGAAAATCGCAAATAACAAAAATCGCCAAAAACAAAAAATTGCCAGAATCGAAAATCGCGAATAAAAAATCGCGAAATACAAAAATCGCCAAATACAAAAATCACCAAAATCAAAAATCGCAAAAACAAAAATCGACAAAATCAACAATCGCCAAAAATGAATAAAATAGTTTGCTAAAAAATGTATTCCCAGTTTATTTATTTCGGTTATGATGGGTGTAGCGAAGCGCTTCGGGTTACTGCTAGTATACTATATATGTATATGTGGGGCGTTTCATGTCAAGTGACCCAACTTTTGAAACCGATGTCTTCCGATCAGGATGAAATTTGCACCAAGGTTAGTGCTATTGGATAGTAGTTTAGACACATTTTTCAACAAGATTGGTCCAGAACTCTCTGAGTTAGAGGGGGTCAAATTTGACATTTTGACCAAGCAGGTGTTTTTTCTCATCCATGTAACTTTTCACCTATTTTTCTTAGCAAAACTTGTCCCAAATAGTGTATATAGCTATTTCGCGAAGTATAGCCTCCAGTGCTCTCATCAAGATCGCATCTTATATGCGACTGCTTTATTCCATTGGGCAAAGAATTATTGTAAACAAACTAAAATAATTTTTAGTAGCAAAGAGGATCATGAGGAAACATTGAAAACACTGAAGAGCAGATTCGATGCTACGATAACAATCGATTGCACCGCTCAATACCATGCTTTTATACCGCTTGTCGATGGAGAACCCAAGTTTTCTGCCTCCACTCAATGCGATTTCTTTCCAAAGTCAAAAAAGCTTGGCAAAAAACAGCAAAAAAGGCGATAAATAAGCTGGATGAAAGACTGGGTATTTTAAAATTTTTAAAACTTAAATACTTCATCGGCAACAATAAATAAATTAAAAACAAGTAAGAAAATTTTAGAAACACTTACACACTAATAGGAAAAAATTCATATTAGTGCTATGCTAAAAATTGAAAAACCGTTGTCTTGAGTTACAAAACAAAAAGCGACCAAAAAGCTCTTAAAGGAAATAACTTAAGCTTTCTTTTGAGCAAAAAAAAAGCCTTTTTGACTTTGAGAAAAAAAGTCAAAAATTTTTTTATTTTTTTTTTAAATTTTTTCTTCCGAAAGATTGAAGAAATAGCTATCTAAACTATTTGAGACAAATTTTGCTACGAACAATAGGTAAAAAGTTACATGGATGAGAAAAAACACTTGTTTGGCCAAAATGTCAAATTTTGACACCCTCTAACTTAGAGAATTCTGGACCGATATTGTTGGAAAATTGTGTCTAAATTACTATTCAATAGGACTAACCTTGGTGAAAATTTCATCCTGATCGGAAGATATCGATTTCATATGTAAGGAGTAAAAGGATATATATAATTGGAAACATAGTTTTTTAATCAATTACCATGAACATGTTTTAATTGATAAAGATCAATTAATAATTTAAATGGAATACTGTTTGATATTGCGTAATATTCATAAAGCCAGTTACTATACTATTTCACGAATGTTAACACATTTTTTTGTGAAGATTTTATAACTTTAAACCATATTTAATAATTAGGTAATAAAAACAATCCATTATTTAATAAAAAAATACAGCTAAAACCTATAATATTCATACCCCTTTAGAAAATATGTAGCATAACACATTGATAACGTGTTGTTTCCTTTGTACCCATCTGTGCTTCAAAAACTATACACAGCCTCACTTAATTTACCCAGGGTATGACACATAAGGCGATATTGTGTGTAGAACATTCTTTTAGAGCGATACACCCAACTGAAATTGAAGAAGTAAATGGTAGTGTCAACAAAAAGTCAGATGTTATCTTGCTTCAAAGTCATGAACCTCTAAATGTCGATAGTGAAAGCTTAAAACCTTCGAAAGTAAAATACGAGGAAATAAGTAAAAGGGTTGTCGCCATTGAAAATCGTATATCGCATGAGTTTGGGGAAGTTGAGTTCAATACAACAATCTTTACCGACACCTTTTAATTCTGTCAACGGAAGTGGTGTACTTTGTGGACCAGAGCTTGTACAAACACAGTACGAACGAGTTGTAGGTGAGACAGCATCTTTGTTATCGCCAGCTACCGAGCATTTAGCTCAGAGGCTGAGTCGTGGTTTAAAGATACGCCATAGTATTGACCAAACATTTCACTTGAGTTCTTCAAACTAAGGCGAAAAGAGGTACACTACAAAATGTACCAGAAGGCAATTGACAGTGAACCCTCTGCTGCCAAACTCGTTCTATACTGAAGGTAATCTCAGGCGAGGCAATCCTAATACTATGCACACGGGCCTCTTATCACTATCCCAACTGCAACAAACCAGTTTAGAACTGGAATCAGATAAATATTCAATTAATGAACAGTGTATGTCGGGTGAAGAATTTTTTAGTGATTTTGGTTCTCAAAGTCCTTACTGCAAAGTGAACACAGTTTCAATGAACAATAGATGTGTTGACATTGTGAAGACACCTATTATTCGTAAAACTCCCATATTGCCACCAAAATCGTTGCCAAAAAAGACATAATCGATTAAAACTCTATCAAATAAGCCATCAATTACAAGTACAATACCCTATCGTGTTGCCATTTCAACGCCAGTTAATGAGGAAGCCGGTGGTTGGGCGTCGATCGCACAATTAATATCTCAGAATGCTGGCATGGATTGGTAAATAGTAGTAGCGAACGCAGGGTTACAAGCACTGCTTGTCATCCTGAACAAATGCAATTCAAATGTAATCAGATGGTTTCGTTTAAGCAAGATATAACATGTATGGAAAGTATTACGCCAACTGATATCATCAGGAAGATGCACCTAACACAATCATGAATAACACACCTATCGCTAAACGAAACCAGAGCACGAGTGTCAATAGTCCAACGTGGAAACGACGTCAACGGTCAGCTGCTATAAATTATTCTCAAAAACATATGATACAGTCTGTTGTAACCGATGAAAAATTGATAAAAATTCGAAATTGAAATGAAAAGCCCTTAAAACGAGTAAATAGCAAAACTTACCTAAATGATAAATAGAAACTCTAATGTTATTTCGAGTCCGAGAAAATTGAAAAATGATTCATAACCGTAATCCCAATTCGCTATAAGATTTTTAAACAATAGCAACTTATAAAATTCCAATCAGAAATAAATTCTATACGAAATCGCAAAAAAACGCACTATACAGATTCGCCATTCGCCAAAAATGTCACGTCCATGGGCATTAAGCCATTTGATCTTTAACAAAAATAATTTTAATAGCAATAAAAATATACGGATGTTCTGATTAATTATATAAGGAGTAAAAGGATATAGCTTATATATAAAAATGGAGTTTTGTATGTTTGTACGTTTGTTTGTGGTTTATAGCAGACTACACCACTGGACCGATCGTCTTGAAATTTTTACAATTTTAACATATAATATCTGAAGTACTACGAAAGCAAGAGTTCTGAAACTATGTCCATGTACATATTAAACTAATTTGAAGAGTTGCGAAAAAATGCGCGGGATCGGACCAATGGGCGTGGCACCCCCATAAAAAGTAAATACTTAATATCATATAACTCGAGTACTATAATAGAAAAGGCCTTGGGACTTTGAGTTCATAAGTTATTAATGTGAGTAGTCGGACAAAAAATAGGCCGCATGGGACCAATGGGCGTGGCACCCCCATTGAAAGTAAATATTAAATGTCATACATCCAGAGTACTGTAATAATGAAAGCCTTGGAACTTTGTCAGAGTTCATGAGTTATTAATTTGAGCAGTCTGATAAAAATAGGCGGGATTTCCAGTGGGCGTGGCACCCGCATACAAAGTAAATATTTATATCATATAACTGAGTACTATAATAGATAAAGCCTTGGAACTTTGTCAGATTTCATGAGTTATTAATGTGAGTAGTCGGACAAAAAATGGGTCATATCAGACCAATGGGCGTGTCACCTCCACAAAAAATATGAAGTACTATGAAAATGACAGTTTTGAAGCTTTTGACAAGTACATTACTTACCTATGTGCGTAGTCGTTTAATATATGGGCGGAATCACCAAAATCAAAAATCGCCATAACCGAAAATCGCGAAAAACATAAATCACCAAAATCAAAAATCACAAAAAAACAAAAGTCGTCGATGTTAAAAATCGCCAAAACCGAAAATCGCAAATAACAAAAATCGCCAAAAACAAAAAATTGCCAGAACCGAAAATCGCGAATAAAAAATCGCGAAATACAAAAATCGCCAAATACAAAAATCGCCAAAATCAAAAATCGCAAAAACAAAAATCGACAAAATCAACAATCGCCAAAAATGAATAAAATAGTTTGCTAAAAAATGTATTCCCAGTTTATTTATTTCGGTTATGATGGGTGTAGCGAAGCGCTTCTTCGGGTTACTGCTAGTATACTATATATGTATATGTGGGGCGTTTCATGTCAAGTGACCCAACTTTTGAAACCGATGTCTTCCGATCAGGATGAAATTTGCACCAAGGTTAGTCCTATTGGATAGTAGTTTAGACACATTTTTCAACAAGATTGGTCCAGAACTCTCTGAGTTAGAGGGGGTCAAATTTGACATTTTGACCAAGCAGGTGTTTTTTCTCATCCATGTAACTTTTCACCTATTTTTCTTAGCAAAACTTGTCCCAAATAGTGTATATAGCTATTTCGCGAAGTATAGCCTCCAGTGCTCTCATCAAGATCGCATCTTATATGCGACTGCTTTATTCCATTGGGCAAAGAATTATTGTAAACAAACTAAAATAATTTTTAGTAGCAAAGAGGATCATGAGGAAACATTGAAAACACTGAAGAGCAGATTCGATGCTACGATAACAATCGATTGCACCGCTCAATACCATGCTTTTATACCGCTTGTCGATGGAGAACCCAAGTTTTCTGCCTCCACTCAATGCGATTTCTTTCCAAAGTCAAAAAAGCTGAACCTAGTAACGCCAAGAAAAGATTGGCAAAAAACAGCAAAAAAGGCGATAAATAAGCTGGATGAAAGACTGGGTATTTTAAAATTTTTAAAACTTAAATACTTCATCGGCAACAATAAATAAATTAAAAACAAGTAAGAAAATTTTAGAAACACTTACACACTAATAGGAAAAAATTCATATTAGTGCTATGCTAAAAATTGAAAAACCGTTGTCTTGAGTTACAAAACAAAAAGCGACCAAAAAGCTCTTAAAGGAAATAACTTAAGCTTTCTTTTGAGCAAAAAAAAAAGCCTTTTTGACTTTGAGAAAAAAAGTCAAAAATTTTTTTAATTTTTTTTTAAATTTTTTCTTCCGAAAGATTGAAGAAATAGCTATCTAAACTATTTGAGACAAATTTTGCTACGAACAATAGGTAAAAAGTTACATGGATGAGAAAAAACACTTGTTTGGCCAAAATGTCAAATTTTGACACCCTCTAACTTAGAGAATTCTGGACCGATATTGTTGGAAAATTGTGTCTAAATTACTATTCAATAGGACTAACCTTGGTGAAAATTTCATCCTGATCGGAAGATATCGATTTCATATGTAAGGAGTAAAAGGATATATATAATTGGAAACATAGTTTTTTAATCAATTACCATGAACATGTTTTAATTGATAAAGATCAATTAATAATTTAAATGGAATACTGTTTGATATTGCGTAATATTCATAAAGCCAGTTACTATACTATTTCACGAATGTTAACACATTTTTTTGTGAAGATTTTATAACTTTAAACCATATTTAATAATTAGGTAATAAAAACAATCCATTATTTAATAAAAAAATACAGCTAAAACCTATAATATTCATACCCCTTTAGAAAATATGTAGCATAACACATTGATAACGTGTTGTTTCCTTTGTACCCATCTGTGCTTCAAAAACTATACACAGCCTCACTTAATTTACCCAGGGTATGACACATAAGGCGATATTGTGTGTAGAACATTCTTTTAGAGCGATACACCCAACTGAAATTGAAGAAGTAAATGGTAGTGTCAACAAAAAGTCAGATGTTATCTTGCTTCAAAGTCATGAACCTCTAAATGTCGATAGTGAAAGCTTAAAACCTTCGAAAGTAAAATACGAGGAAATAAGTAAAAGGGTTGTCGCCATTGAAAATCGTATATCGCATGAGTTTGGGGAAGTTGAGTTCAATACAACAATCTTTACCGACACCTTTTAATTCTGTCAACGGAAGTGGTGTACTTTGTGGACCAGAGCTTGTACAAACACAGTACGAACGAGTTGTAGGTGAGACAGCATCTTTGTTATCGCCAGCTACCGAGCATTTAGCTCAGAGGCTGAGTCGTGGTTTAAAGATACGCCATAGTATTGACCAAACATTTCACTTGAGTTCTTCAAACTAAGGCGAAAAGAGGTACACTACAAAATGTACCAGAAGGCAATTGACAGTGAACCCTCTGCTGCCAAACTCGTTCTATACTGAAGGTAATCTCAGGCGAGGCAATCCTAATACTATGCACACGGGCCTCTTATCACTATCCCAACTGCAACAAACCAGTTTAGAACTGGAATCAGATAAATATTCAATTAATGAACAGTGTATGTCGGGTGAAGAATTTTTTAGTGATTTTGGTTCTCAAAGTCCTTACTGCAAAGTGAACACAGTTTCAATGAACAATAGATGTGTTGACATTGTGAAGACACCTATTATTCGTAAAACTCCCATATTGCCACCAAAATCGTTGCCAAAAAAGACATAATCGATTAAAACTCTATCAAATAAGCCATCAATTACAAGTAAAATACCCTATCGGGTTGCCATTTCAACGCCAGTTAATGAGGAAGCCGGTGGTTGGGCGTCGATCGCACAATTAATATCTCAGAATGCTGGCATGGATTGGTAAATAGTAGTAGCGAACGCAGGGTTACAAGAACTGCTTGTCATCCTGAACAAATGCAATTCAAATGTAATCAGATGGTTTCGTTTAAGCAAGATATAACATGTATGGAAAGTATTACGCCAACTGATATCATCAGGAAGATGCACCTAACACAATCATGAATAACACACCTATCGCTAAACGAAACCAGAGCACGAGTGTCAATAGTCCAACGTGGAAACGACGTCAACGGTCAGCTGCTATAAATTATTCTCAAAAACATATGATACAGTCTGTTGTAACCGATGAAAAATTGATAAAAATTCGAAATTGAAATGAAAAGCCCTTAAAACGAGTAAATAGCAAAACTTACCTAAATGATAAATAGAAACTCTAATGTTATTTCGAGTCCGAGAAAATTGAAAAATGATTCATAACCGTAATCCCAATTCGCTATAAGATTTTTAAACAATAGCAACTTATAAAATTCCAATCAGAAATAAATTCTATACGAAATCGCAAAAAAACGCACTATACAGATTCGCCATTCGCCAAAAATGTCACGTCCATGGGCATTAAGCCATTTGATCTTTAACAAAAATAATTTTAATAGCAATAAAAATATACGGATGTTCTGATTAATTATATAAGGAGTAAAAGGATATAGCTTATATATAAAAATGGAGTTTTGTATGTTTGTACGTTTGTTTGTGGTTTATAGCAGACTACACCACTGGACCGATCGTCTTGAAATTTTTACAATTTTAACATATAATATCTGAAGTACTACGAAAGCAAGAGTTCTGAAACTATGTCCATGTACATATTAAACTAATTTGAAGAGTTGCGAAAAAATGCGCGGGATCGGACCAATGGGCGTGGCACCCCCATAAAAAGTAAATACTTAATATCATATAACTCGAGTACTATAATAGAAAAGGCCTTGGGACTTTGAGTTCATAAGTTATTAATGTGAGTAGTCGGACAAAAAATAGGCCGCATGGGACCAATGGGCGTGGCACCCCCATTGAAAGTAAATATTAAATGTCATACATCCAGAGTACTGTAATAATGAAAGCCTTGGAACTTTGTCAGAGTTCATGAGTTATTAATTTGAGCAGTCTGATAAAAATAGGCGGGATTTCCAGTGGGCGTGGCACCCGCATACAAAGTAAATATTTATATCATATAACTGAGTACTATAATAGATAAAGCCTTGGAACTTTGTCAGATTTCATGAGTTATTAATGTGAGTAGTCGGACAAAAAATGGGTCATATCAGACCAATGGGCGTGTCACCTCCACAAAAAATATGAAGTACTATGAAAATGACAGTTTTGAAGCTTTTGACAAGTACATTACTTACCTATGTGCGTAGTCGTTTAATATATGGGCGGAATCACCAAAATCAAAAATCGCCATAACCGAAAATCGCGAAAAACATAAATCACCAAAATCAAAAATCACAAAAAAACAAAAGTCGTCGATGTTAAAAATCGCCAAAACCGAAAATCGCAAATAACAAAAATCGCCAAAAACAAAAAATTGCCAGAACCGAAAATCGCGAATAAAAAATCGCGAAATACAAAAATCGCCAAATACAAAAATCGCCAAAATCAAAAATCGCAAAAACAAAAATCGACAAAATCAACAATCGCCAAAAATGAATAAAATAGTTTGCTAAAAAATGTATTCCCAGTTTATTTATTTCGGTTATGATGGGTGTAGCGAAGCGCTTCTTCGGGTTACTGCTAGTATACTATATATGTATATGTGGGGCGTTTCATGTCAAGTGACCCAACTTTTGAAACCGATGTCTTCCGATCAGGATGAAATTTGCACCAAGGTTAGTCCTATTGGATAGTAGTTTAGACACATTTTTCAACAAGATTGGTCCAGAACTCTCTGAGTTAGAGGGGGTCAAATTTGACATTTTGACCAAGCAGGTGTTTTTTCTCATCCATGTAACTTTTCACCTATTTTTCTTAGCAAAACTTGTCCCAAATAGTGTATATAGCTATTTCGCGAAGTATAGCCTCCAGTGCTCTCATCAAGATCGCATCTTATATGCGACTGCTTTATTCCATTGGGCAAAGAATTATTGTAAACAAACTAAAATAATTTTTAGTAGCAAAGAGGATCATGAGGAAACATTGAAAACACTGAAGAGCAGATTCGATGCTACGATAACAATCGATTGCACCGCTCAATACCATGCTTTTATACCGCTTGTCGATGGAGAACCCAAGTTTTCTGCCTCCACTCAATGCGATTTCTTTCCAAAGTCAAAAAAGCTGAACCTAGTAACGCCAAGAAAAGATTGGCAAAAAACAGCAAAAAAGGCGATAAATAAGCTGGATGAAAGACTGGGTATTTTAAAATTTTTAAAACTTAAATACTTCATCGGCAACAATAAATAAATTAAAAACAAGTAAGAAAATTTTAGAAACACTTACACACTAATAGGAAAAAATTCATATTAGTGCTATGCTAAAAATTGAAAAACCGTTGTCTTGAGTTACAAAACAAAAAGCGACCAAAAAGCTCTTAAAGGAAATAACTTAAGCTTTCTTTTGAGCAAAAAAAAAGCCTTTTTGACTTTGAGAAAAAAAGTCAAAAATTTTTTTATTTTTTTTTTAAATTTTTTCTTCCGAAAGATTGAAGAAATAGCTATCTAAACTATTTGAGACAAATTTTGCTACGAACAATAGGTAAAAAGTTACATGGATGAGAAAAAACACTTGTTTGGCCAAAATGTCAAATTTTGACACCCTCTAACTTAGAGAATTCTGGACCGATATTGTTGGAAAATTGTGTCTAAATTACTATTCAATAGGACTAACCTTGGTGAAAATTTCATCCTGATCGGAAGATATCGATTTCATATGTAAGGAGTAAAAGGATATATATAATTGGAAACATAGTTTTTTAATCAATTACCATGAACATGTTTTAATTGATAAAGATCAATTAATAATTTAAATGGAATACTGTTTGATATTGCGTAATATTCATAAAGCCAGTTACTATACTATTTCACGAATGTTAACACATTTTTTTGTGAAGATTTTATAACTTTAAACCATATTTAATAATTAGGTAATAAAAACAATCCATTATTTAATAAAAAAATACAGCTAAAACCTATAATATTCATACCCCTTTAGAAAATATGTAGCATAACACATTGATAACGTGTTGTTTCCTTTGTACCCATCTGTGCTTCAAAAACTATACACAGCCTCACTTAATTTACCCAGGGTATGACACATAAGGCGATATTGTGTGTAGAACATTCTTTTAGAGCGATACACCCAACTGAAATTGAAGAAGTAAATGGTAGTGTCAACAAAAAGTCAGATGTTATCTTGCTTCAAAGTCATGAACCTCTAAATGTCGATAGTGAAAGCTTAAAACCTTCGAAAGTAAAATACGAGGAAATAAGTAAAAGGGTTGTCGCCATTGAAAATCGTATATCGCATGAGTTTGGGGAAGTTGAGTTCAATACAACAATCTTTACCGACACCTTTTAATTCTGTCAACGGAAGTGGTGTACTTTGTGGACCAGAGCTTGTACAAATACAGTACGAACGAGTTGTAGGTGAGACAGCATCTTTGTTATCGCCAGCTACCGAGCATTTAGCTCAGAGGCTGAGTCGTGGTTTAAAGATACGCCATAGTATTGACCAAACATTTCACTTGAGTTCTTCAAACTAAGGCGAAAAGAGGTACACTACAAAATGTACCAGAAGGCAATTGACAGTGAACCCTCTGCTGCCAAACTCGTTCTATACTGAAGGTAATCTCAGGCGAGGCAATCCTAATACTATGCACACGGGCCTCTTATCACTATCCCAACTGCAACAAACCAGTTTAGAACTGGAATCAGATAAATATTCAATTAATGAACAGTGTATGTCGGGTGAAGAATTTTTTAGTGATTTTGGTTCTCAAAGTCCTTACTGCAAAGTGAACACAGTTTCAATGAACAATAGATGTGTTGACATTGTGAATACACCTATTATTCGTAAAACTCCCATATTGCCACCAAAATCGTTGCCAAAAAAGACATAATCGATTAAAACTCTATCAAATAAGCCATCAATTACAAGTAAAATACCCTATCGTGTTGCCATTTCAACGCCAGTTAATGAGGAAGCCGGTGGTTGGGCGTCGATCGCACAATTAATATCTCAGAATGCTGGCATGGATTGGTAAATAGTAGTAGCGAACGCAGGGTTACAAGAACTGCTTGTCATCCTGAACAAATGCAATTCAAATGTAATCAGATGGTTTCATTTAAGCAAGATATAACATGTATGGAAAGTATTACGCCAACTGATATCATCAGGAAGATGCACCTAACACAATCATGAATAACACACCTATCGCTAAACGAAACCAGAGCACGAGTGTCAATAGTCCAACGTGGAAACGACGTCAACGGTCAGCTGCTATAAATTATTCTCAAAAACATATGATACAGTCTGTTGTAACCGATGAAAAATTGATAAAAATTCGAAATTGAAATGAAAAGCCCTTAAAACGAGTAAATAGCAAAACTTACCTAAATGATAAATAGAAACTCTAATGTTATTTCGAGTCCGAGAAAATTGAAAAATGATTCATAACCGTAATCCCAATTCGCTATAAGATTTTTAAACAATAGCAACCTATAAAATTCCAATCAGAAATAAATTCTTTACGAAATCGCAAAAAAACGCACTATACAGATTCGCCATTCGCCAAAAATGTCACGTCCATGGGCATTAAGCCATTTGATCTCTAACAAAAATAATTTTAATAGCAATAAAAATATACGGATGTTCTGATTAATTATATAAGGAGTAAAAGGATATAGCTTATATATAAAAATGGAGTTTTGTATGTTTGTACGTTTGTTTGTGGTTTATAGCAGACTACACCACTGGACCGATCGTCTTGAAATTTTTACAATTTTAACATATAATATCTGAAGTACTACGAAAGCAAGAGTTCTGAAACTATGTCCATGTACATATTAAACTAATTTGAAGAGTTGCGAAAAAATGCGCGGGATCGGACCAATGGGCGTGGCACCCCCATAAAAAGTAAATACTTAATATCATATAACTCGAGTACTATAATAGAAAAGGCCTTGGGACTTTGAGTTCATAAGTTATTAATGTGAGTAGTCGGACAAAAAATAGGCCGCATGGGACCAATGGGCGTGGCACCCCCATTGAAAGTAAATATTAAATGTCATACATCTAGAGTACTGTAATAATGAAAGCCTTGGAACTTTGTCAGAGTTCATGAGTTATTAATTTGAGCAGTCTGATAAAAATAGGCGGGATTTCCAGTGGGCGTGGCACCCGCATACAAAGTAAATATTTATATCATATAACTGAGTACTATAATAGATAAAGCCTTGGAACTTTGTCAGAGTTCATGAGTTATTAATGTGAGTAGTCGGACAAAAAATGGGTCATATCAGACCAATGGGCGTGTCACCTCCACAAAAAATATGAAGTACTATGAAAATGACAGTTTTGAAGCTTTTGACAAGTACATTACTTACCTATGTGCGTAGTCGTTTAATATATGGGCGGAATCACCAAAATCAAAAATCGCCATAACCGAAAATCGCGAAAAACATAAATCACCAAAATCAAAAATCACAAAAAAACAAAAGTCGTCGATGTTAAAAATCGCCAAAACCGAAAATCGCAAATAACAAAAATCGCCAAAAACAAAAAATTGCCAGAACCGAAAATCGCGAATAAAAAATCGCGAAATACAAAAATCGCCAAATACAAAAATCGCCAAAATCAAAAATCGCAAAAACAAAAATCGACAAAATCAACAATCGCCAAAAATGAATAAAATAGTTTGCTAAAAAATGTATTCCCAGTTTATTTATTTCGGTTATGATGGGTGTAGCGAAGCGCTTCGGGTTACTGCTTCATGTCAAGTGACCCAACTTTTGAAACCGATGTCTTCCGATCAGGATGAAATTTGCACCAAGGTTAGTCCTATTGGATAGTAGTTTAGACACATTTTTCAACAAGATTGGTCCAGAACTCTCTGAGTTAGAGGGGGTCAAATTTGACATTTTGACCAAGCAGGTGTTTTTTCTCATCCATGTAACTTTTCACCTATTTTTCTTAGCAAAACTTGTCCCAAATAGTGTATATAGCTATTTCGCGAAGTATAGCCTCCAGTGCTCTCATCAAGATCGCATCTTATATGCGACTGCTTTATTCCATTGGGCAAAGAATTATTGTAAACAAACTAAAATAATTTTTAGTAGCAAAGAGGATCATGAGGAAACATTGAAAACACTGAAGAGCAGATTAGATGCTACGATAACAATCGATTGCACCGCTCAATACCATGCTTTTATACCGCTTGTCGATGGAGAACCCAAGTTTTCTGCCTCCACTCAATGCGATTTCTTTCCAAAGTCAAAAAAGCTGAACCTAGTAACGCCAAGAAAAGATTGGCAAAAAACAGCAAAAAAGGCGATAAATAAGCTGGATGAAAGACTGGGTATTTTAAAATTTTTAAAACTTAAATACTTCATCGGCAACAATAAATAAATTAAAAACAAGTAAGAAAATTTTAGAAACACTTACACACTAATAGGAAAAAATTCATATTAGTGCTATGCTAAAAATTGAAAAACCGTTGTCTTGAGTTACAAAACAAAAAGCGACCAAAAAGCTCTTAAAGGAAATAACTTAAGCTTTCTTTTGAGCAAAAAAAAAAGCCTTTTTGACTTTGAGAAAAAAAGTCAAAAATTTTTTTATTTTTTTTTAAATTTTTTCTTCCGAAAGATTGAAGAAATAGCTATCTAAACTATTTGAGACAAATTTTGCTACGAACAATAGGTAAAAAGTTACATGGATGAGAAAAAACACTTGTTTGGCCAAAATGTCAAATTTTGACACCCTCTAACTTAGAGAATTCTGGACCGATATTGTTGGAAAATTGTGTCTAAATTACTATTCAATAGGACTAACCTTGGTGAAAATTTCATCCTGATCGGAAGATATCGATTTCATATGTAAGGAGTAAAAGGATATATATAATTGGAAACATAGTTTTTTAATCAATTACCATGAACATGTTTTAATTGATAAAGATCAATTAATAATTTAAATGGAATACTGTTTGATATTGCGTAATATTCATAAAGCCAGTTACTATACTATTTCACGAATGTTAACACATTTTTTTGTGAAGATTTTATAACTTTAAACCATATTTAATAATTAGGTAATAAAAACAATCCATTATTTAATAAAAAAATACAGCTAAAACCTATAATATTCATACCCCTTTAGAAAATATGTAGCATAACACATTGATAACGTGTTGTTTCCTTTGTACCCATCTGTGCTTCAAAAACTATACACAGCCTCACTTAATTTACCCAGGGTATGACACATAAGGCGATATTGTGTGTAGAACATTCTTTTAGAGCGATACACCCAACTGAAATTGAAGAAGTAAATGGTAGTGTCAACAAAAAGTCAGATGTTATCTTGCTTCAAAGTCATGAACCTCTAAATGTCGATAGTGAAAGCTTAAAACCTTCGAAAGTAAAATACGAGGAAATAAGTAAAAGGGTTGTCGCCATTGAAAATCGTATATCGCATGAGTTTGGGGAAGTTGAGTTCAATACAACAATCTTTACCGACACCTTTTAATTCTGTCAACGGAAGTGGTGTACTTTGTGGACCAGAGCTTGTACAAACACAGTACGAACGAGTTGTAGGTGAGACAGCATCTTTGTTATCGCCAGCTACCGAGCATTTAGCTCAGAGGCTGAGTCGTGGTTTAAAGATACGCCATAGTATTGACCAAACATTTCACTTGAGTTCTTCAAACTAAGGCGAAAAGAGGTACACTACAAAATGTACCAGAAGGCAATTGACAGTGAACCCTCTGCTGCCAAACTCGTTCTATACTGAAGGTAATCTCAGGCGAGGCAATCCTAATACTATGCACACGGGCCTCTTATCACTATCCCAACTGCAACAAACCAGTTTAGAACTGGAATCAGATAAATATTCAATTAATGAACAGTGTATGTCGGGTGAAGAATTTTTTAGTGATTTTGGTTCTCAAAGTCCTTACTGCAAAGTGAACACAGTTTCAATGAACAATAGATGTGTTGACATTGTGAATACACCTATTATTCGTAAAACTCCCATATTGCCACCAAAATCGTTGCCAAAAAAGACATAATCGATTAAAACTCTATCAAATAAGCCATCAATTACAAGTAAAATACCCTATCGTGTTGCCATTTCAACGCCAGTTAATGAGGAAGCCGGTGGTTGGGCGTCGATCGCACAATTAATATCTCAGAATGCTGGCATGGATTGGTAAATAGTAGTAGCGAACGCAGGGTTACAAGAACTGCTTGTCATCCTGAACAAATGCAATTCAAATGTAATCAGATGGTTTCATTTAAGCAAGATATAACATGTATGGAAAGTATTACGCCAACTGATATCATCAGGAAGATGCACCTAACACAATCATGAATAACACACCTATCGCTAAACGAAACCAGAGCACGAGTGTCAATAGTCCAACGTGGAAACGACGTCAACGGTCAGCTGCTATAAATTATTCTCAAAAACATATGATACAGTCTGTTGTAACCGATGAAAAATTGATAAAAATTCGAAATTGAAATGAAAAGCCCTTAAAACGAGTAAATAGCAAAACTTACCTAAATGATAAATAGAAACTCTAATGTTATTTCGAGTCCGAGAAAATTGAAAAATGATTCATAACCGTAATCCCAATTCGCTATAAGATTTTTAAACAATAGCAACCTATAAAATTCCAATCAGAAATAAATTCTATACGAAATCGCAAAAAAACGCACTATACAGATTCGCCATTCGCCAAAAATGTCACGTCCATGGGCATTAAGCCATTTGATCTCTAACAAAAATAATTTTAATAGCAATAAAAATATACGGATGTTCTGATTAATTATATAAGGAGTAAAAGGATATAGCTTATATATAAAAATGGAGTTTTGTATGTTTGTACGTTTGTTTGTGGTTTATAGCAGACTACACCACTGGACCGATCGTCTTGAAATTTTTACAATTTTAACATATAATATCTGAAGTACTACGAAAGCAAGAGTTCTGAAACTATGTCCATGTACATATTAAACTAATTTGAAGAGTTGCGAAAAAATGCGCGGGATCGGACCAATGGGCGTGGCACCCCCATAAAAAGTAAATACTTAATATCATATAACTCGAGTACTATAATAGAAAAGGCCTTGGGACTTTGAGTTCATAAGTTATTAATGTGAGTAGTCGGACAAAAAATAGGCCGCATGGGACCAATGGGCGTGGCACCCCCATTGAAAGTAAATATTAAATGTCATACATCTAGAGTACTGTAATAATGAAAGCCTTGGAACTTTGTCAGAGTTCATGAGTTATTAATTTGAGCAGTCTGATAAAAATAGGCGGGATTTCCAGTGGGCGTGGCACCCGCATACAAAGTAAATATTTATATCATATAACTGAGTACTATAATAGATAAAGCCTTGGAACTTTGTCAGAGTTCATGAGTTATTAATGTGAGTAGTCGGACAAAAAATGGGTCATATCAGACCAATGGGCGTGTCACCTCCACAAAAAATATGAAGTACTATGAAAATGACAGTTTTGAAGCTTTTGACAAGTACATTACTTACCTATGTGCGTAGTCGTTTAATATATGGGCGGAATCACCAAAATCAAAAATCGCCATAACCGAAAATCGCGAAAAACATAAATCACCAAAATCAAAAATCACAAAAAAACAAAAGTCGTCGATGTTAAAAATCGCCAAAACCGAAAATCGCAAATAACAAAAATCGCCAAAAACAAAAAATTGCCAGAACCGAAAATCGCGAATAAAAAATCGCGAAATACAAAAATCGCCAAATACAAAAATCGCCAAAATCAAAAATCGCAAAAACAAAAATCGACAAAATCAACAATCGCCAAAAATGAATAAAATAGTTTGCTAAAAAATGTATTCCCAGTTTATTTATTTCGGTTATGATGGGTGTAGCGAAGCGCTTCGGGTTACTGCTTCATGTCAAGTGACCCAACTTTTGAAACCGATGTCTTCCGATCAGGATGAAATTTGCACCAAGGTTAGTCCTATTGGATAGTAGTTTAGACACATTTTTCAACAAGATTGGTCCAGAACTCTCTGAGTTAGAGGGGGTCAAATTTGACATTTTGACCAAGCAGGTGTTTTTTCTCATCCATGTAACTTTTCACCTATTTTTCTTAGCAAAACTTGTCCCAAATAGTGTATATAGCTATTTCGCGAAGTATAGCCTCCAGTGCTCTCATCAAGATCGCATCTTATATGCGACTGCTTTATTCCATTGGGCAAAGAATTATTGTAAACAAACTAAAATAATTTTTAGTAGCAAAGAGGATCATGAGGAAACATTGAAAACACTGAAGAGCAGATTAGATGCTACGATAACAATCGATTGCACCGCTCAATACCATGCTTTTATACCGCTTGTCGATGGAGAACCCAAGTTTTCTGCCTCCACTCAATGCGATTTCTTTCCAAAGTCAAAAAAGCTGAACCTAGTAACGCCAAGAAAAGATTGGCAAAAAACAGCAAAAAAGGCGATAAATAAGCTGGATGAAAGACTGGGTATTTTAAAATTTTTAAAACTTAAATACTTCATCGGCAACAATAAATAAATTAAAAACAAGTAAGAAAATTTTAGAAACACTTACACACTAATAGGAAAAAATTCATATTAGTGCTATGCTAAAAATTGAAAAACCGTTGTCTTGAGTTACAAAACAAAAAGCGACCAAAAAGCTCTTAAAGGAAATAACTTAAGCTTTCTTTTGAGCAAAAAAAAAAAAAGCCTTTTTGACTTTGAGAAAAAAAGTCAAAAATTTTTTTATTTTTTTTTTAAATTTTTTCTTCCGAAAGATTGAAGAAATAGCTATCTAAACTATTTGAGACAAATTTTGCTACGAACAATAGGTAAAAAGTTACATGGATGAGAAAAAACACTTGTTTGGCCAAAATGTCAAATTTTGACACCCTCTAACTTAGAGAATTCTGGACCGATATTGTTGGAAAATTGTGTCTAAATTACTATTCAATAGGACTAACCTTGGTGAAAATTTCATCCTGATCGGAAGATATCGATTTCATATGTAAGGAGTAAAAGGATATATATAATTGGAAACATAGTTTTTTAATCAATTACCATGAACATGTTTTAATTGATAAAGATCAATTAATAATTTAAATGGAATACTGTTTGATATTGCGTAATATTGATAAAGCCAGTTACTATACTATTTCACGAATGTTAACACATTTTTTTGTGAAGATTTTATAACTTTAAACCATATTTAATAATTAGGTAATAAAAACAATCCATTATTTAATAAAAAAATACAGCTAAAACCTATAATATTCATACCCCTTTAGAAAATATGTAGCATAACACATTGATAACGTGTTGTTTCCTTTCTACCCATCTGTGCTTCAAAAACTATACACAGCCTCACTTAATTTACCCAGGGTATGACACATAAGGCGATATTGTGTGTAGAACATTCTTTTAGAGCGATACACCCAACTGAAATTGAAGAAGTAAATGGTAGTGTCAACAAAAAGTCAGATGTTATCTTGCTTCAAAGTCATGAACCTCTAAATGTCGATAGTGAAAGCTTAAAACCTTCGAAAGTAAAATACGAGGAAATAAGTAAAAGGGTTGTCGCCATTGAAAATCGTATATCGCATGAGTTTGGGGAAGTTGAGTTCAATACAACAATCTTTACCGACACCTTTTAATTCTGTCAACGGAAGCGGTGTACTTTGTGGACCAGAGCTTGTACAAACACAGTACGAACGAGTTGTAGG
The DNA here is from genome assembly GCA_963682025.1 of Cordilura impudica. Lineage (NCBI taxonomy): Eukaryota > Metazoa > Arthropoda > Insecta > Diptera > Scathophagidae > Cordilura > Cordilura impudica. The sequence goes on from OY821517.1 coordinate 229,424,347, forward strand.
TGAGACAGCATCTTTGTTATCGCCAGCTACCGAGCATTTAGCTCAGAGGCTGAGTCGTGGTTTAAAGATACGCCATAGTATTGACCAAACATTTCACTTGAGTTCTTCAAACTAAGGCGAAAAGAGGTACACTACAAAATGTACCAGAAGGCAATTGACAGTGAACCCTCTGCTGCCAAACTCGTTCTATACTGAAGGTAATCTCAGGCGAGGCAATCCTAATACTATGCACACGGGCCTCTTATCACTATCCCAACTGCAACAAACCAGTTTAGAACTGGAATCAGATAAATATTCAATTAATGAACAGTGTATGTCGGGTGAAGAATTTTTTAGTGATTTTGGTTCTCAAAGTCCTTACTGCAAAGTGAACACAGTTTCAATGAACAATAGATGTGTTGACATTGTGAAGACACCTATTATTCGTAAAACTCCCATATTGCCACCAAAATCGTTGCCAAAAAAGACATAATCGATTAAAACTCTATCAAATAAGCCATCAATTACAAGTACAATACCCTATCGTGTTGCCATTTCAACGCCAGTTAATGAGGAAGCCGGTGGTTGGGCGTCGATCGCACAATTAATATCTCAGAATGCTGGCATGGATTGGTAAATAGTAGTAGCGAACGCAGGGTTACAAGCACTGCTTGTCATCCTGAACAAATGCAATTCAAATGTAATCAGATGGTTTCGTTTAAGCAAGATATAACATGTATGGAAAGTATTACGCCAACTGATATCATCAGGAAGATGCACCTAACACAATCATGAATAACACACCTATCGCTAAACGAAACCAGAGCACGAGTGTCAATAGTCCAACGTGGAAACGACGTCAACGGTCAGCTGCTATAAATTATTCTCAAAAACATATGATACAGTCTGTTGTAACCGATGAAAAATTGATAAAAATTCGAAATTGAAATGAAAAGCCCTTAAAACGAGTAAATAGCAAAACTTACCTAAATGATAAATAGAAACTCTGTTATTTCGAGTCCGAGAAAATTGAAAAATGATTCATAACCGTAATCCCAATTCGCTATAAGATTTTTAAACAATAGCAACCTATAAAATTCCAATCAGAAATAAATTCTATACGAAATCGCAAAAAAACGCACTATACAGATTCGCCATTCGCCAAAAATGTCACGTCCATGGGCATTAAGCCATTTGATCTTTAACAAAAATAATTTTAATAGCAATAAAAATATACGGATGTTCTGATTAATTATATAAGGAGTAAAAGGATATAGCTTATATATAAAAATGGAGTTTTGTATGTTTGTACGTTTGTTTGTGGTTTATAGCAGACTACACCACTGGACCGATCGTCTTGAAATTTTTACAATTTTAACATATAATATCTGAAGTACTACGAAAGCAAGAGTTCTGAAACTATGTCCATGTACATATTAAACTAATTTGAAGAGTTGCGAAAAAATGCGCGGGATCGGACCAATGGGCGTGGCACCCCCATAAAAAGTAAATACTTAATATCATATAACTCGAGTACTATAATAGAAAAGGCCTTGGGACTTTGAGTTCATAAGTTATTAATGTGAGTAGTCGGACAAAAAATAGGCCGCATGGGACCAATGGGCGTGGCACCCCCATTGAAAGTAAATATTAAATGTCATACATCTAGAGTACTGTAATAATGAAAGCCTTGGAACTTTGTCAGAGTTCATGAGTTATTAATTTGAGCAGTCTGATAAAAATAGGCGGGATTTCCAGTGGGCGTGGCACCCGCATACAAAGTAAATATTTATATCATATAACTGAGTACTATAATAGATAAAGCCTTGGAACTTTGTCAGAGTTCATGAGTTATTAATGTGAGTAGTCGGACAAAAAATGGGTCATATCAGACCAATGGGCGTGTCACCTCCACAAAAAATATGAAGTACTATGAAAATGACAGTTTTGAAGCTTTTGACAAGTACATTACTTACCTATGTGCGTAGTCGTTTAATATATGGGCGGAATCACCAAAATCAAAAATCGCCATAACCGAAAATCGCGAAAAACATAAATCACCAAAATCAAAAATCACAAAAAAACAAAAGTCGTCGATGTTAAAAATCGCCAAAACCGAAAATCGCAAATAACAAAAATCGCCAAAAACAAAAAATTGCCAGAACCGAAAATCGCGAATAAAAAATCGCGAAATACAAAAATCGCCAAATACAAAAATCGCCAAAATCAAAAATCGCAAAAACAAAAATCAACAAAATCAACAATCGCCAAAAATGAATAAAATAGTTTGCTAAAAAATGTATTCCCAGTTTATTTATTTCGGTTATGATGGGTGTAGCGAAGCGCTTCGGGTTACTGCTTCATGTCAAGTGACCCAACTTTTGAAACCGATGTCTTCCGATCAGGATGAAATTTGCACCAAGGTTAGTCCTATTGGATAGTAGTTTAGACACATTTTTCAACAAGATTGGTCCAGAACTCTCTGAGTTAGAGGGGGTCAAATTTGACATTTTGACCAAGCAGGTGTTTTTTCTCATCCATGTAACTTTTCACCTATTTTTCTTAGCAAAACTTGTCCCAAATAGTGTATATAGCTATTTCGCGAAGTATAGCCTCCAGAGCTCTCATCAAGATCGCATCTTATATGCGACTGCTTTATTCCATTGGGCAAAGAATTATTGTAAACAAACTAAAATAATTTTTAGTAGCAAAGAGGATCATGAGGAAACATTGAAAACACTGAAGAGCAGATTAGATGCTACGATAACAATCGATTGCACCGCTCAATACCATGCTTTTATACCGCTTGTCGATGGAGAACCCAAGTTTTCTGCCTCCACTCAATGCGATTTCTTTCCAAAGTCAAAAAAGCTGAACCTAGTAACGCCAAGAAAAGATTGGCAAAAAACAGCAAAAAAGGCGATAAATAAGCTGGATGAAAGACTGGGTATTTTAAAATTTTTAAAACTTAAATACTTCATCGGCAACAATAAATAAATTAAAAACAAGTAAGAAAATTTTAGAAACACTTACACACTAATAGGAAAAAATTCATATTAGTGCTATGCTAAAAATTGAAAAACCGTTGTCTTGAGTTACAAAACAAAAAGCGACCAAAAAGCTCTTAAAGTAAATAACTTAAGCTTTCTTTTGAGCAAAAAAAAAAAAAGCCTTTTTGACTTTGAGAAAAAAAGTCAAAAATTTTTTTATTTTTTTTTTAAATTTTTTCTTCCGAAAGATTGAAGAAATAGCTATCTAAACTATTTGAGACAAATTTTGCTACGAACAATAGGTAAAAAGTTACATGGATGAGAAAAAAACACTTGTTTGGCCAAAATGTCAAATTTTGACACCCTCTAACTTAGAGAATTCTGGACCGATATTGTTGGAAAATTGTGTCTAAATTACTATTCAATAGGACTAACCTTGGTGAAAATTTCATCCTGATCGGAAGATATCGATTTCATATGTAAGGAGTAAAAGGATATATATAATTGGAAACATAGTTTTTTAATCAATTACCATGAACATGTTTTAATTGATAAAGATCAATTAATAGTTTAAATGGAATACTGTTTGATATTGCGTAATATTCATAAAGCCAGTTACTATACTATTTCACGAATGTTAACACATTTTTTTGTGAAGATTTTATAACTTTAAACCATATTTAATAATTAGGTAATAAAAACAATCCATTATTTAATAAAAAAATACAGCTAAAACCTATAATATTCATACCCCTTTAGAAAATATGTAGCATAACACATTGATAACGTGTTGTTTCCTTTGTACCCATCTGTGCTTCAAAAACTATACACAGCCTCACTTAATTTACCCAGGGTATGACACATAAGGCGATATTGTGTGTAGAACATTCTTTTAGAGCGATACACCCAACTGAAATTGAAGAAGTAAATGGTAGTGTCAACAAAAAGTCAGATGTTATCTTGCTTCAAAGTCATGAACCTCTAAATGTCGATAGTGAAAGCTTAAAACCTTCGAAAGTAAAATACGAGGAAATAAGTAAAAGGGTTGTCGCCATTGAAAATCGTATATCGCATGAGTTTGGGGAAGTTGAGTTCAATACAACAATCTTTACCGACACCTTTTAATTCTGTCAACGGAAGCGGTGTACTTTGTGGACCAGAGCTTGTACAAACACAGTACGAACGAGTTTTAGGTGAGACAGCATCTTTGTTATCGCCAGCTACCGAGCATTTAGCTCAGAGGCTGAGTCGTGGTTTAAAGATACGCCATAGTATTGACCAAACATTTCACTTGAGTTCTTCAAACTAAGGCGAAAAGAGGTACACTACAAAATGTACCAGAATGCAATTGACAGTGAACCCTCTGCTGCCAAACTCGTTCTATACTGAAGGTAATCTCAGGCGAGGCAATCCTAATACTATGCACACGGGCCTCTTATCACTATCCCAACTGCAACAAACCAGTTTAGAACTGGAATCAGATAAATATTCAATTAATGAACAGTGTATGTCGGGTGAAGAATTTTTTAGTGATTTTGGTTCTCAAAGTCCTTACTGCAAAGTGAACACAGTTTCAATGAACAATAGATGTGTTGACATTGTGAAGACACCTATTATTCGTAAAACTCCCATATTGCCACCAAAATCGTTGCCAAAAAAGACATAATCGATTAAAACTCTATCAAATAAGCCATCAATTACAAGTACAATACCCTATCGTGTTGCCATTTCAACGCCAGTTAATGAGGAAGCCGGTGGTTGGGCGTCGATCGCACAATTAATATCTCAGAATGCTGGCATGGATTGGTAAATAGTAGTAGCGAACGCAGGGTTACAAGAACTGCTTGTCATCCTGAACAAATGCAATTCAAATGTAATCAGATGGTTTCGTTTAAGCAAGATATAACATGTATGGAAAGTATTACGCCAACTGATATCATCAGGAAGATGCACCTAACACAATCATGAATAACACACCTATCGCTAAACGAAACCAGAGCACGAGTGTCAATAGTCCAACGTGGAAACGACGTCAACGGTCAGCTGCTATAAATTATTCTCAAAAACATATGATACAGTCTGTTGTAACCGATGAAAAATTGATAAAAATTCGAAATTGAAATGAAAAGCCCTTAAAACGAGTAAATAGCAAAACTTACATAAATGATAAATAGAAACTCTAATGTTATTTCGAGTCCGAGAAAATTGAAAAATGATTCATAACCGTAATCCCAATTCGCTATAAGATTTTTAAACAATAGCAACCTATAAAATTCCAATCAGAAATAAATTCTATACGAAATCGCAAAAAAACGCACTATACAGATTCGCCATTCGCCAAAAATGTCACGTCCATGGGCATTAAGCCATTTGATCTTTAACAAAAATAATTTTAATAGCAATAAAAATATACGGATGTTCTGATTAATTATATAAGGAGTAAAAGGATATAGCTTATATATAAAAATGGAGTTTTGTATGTTTGTACGTTTGTTTGTGGTTTATAGCAGACTACACCACTGGACCGCTCGTCTTGAAATTTTTACAATTTTAACATATAATATCTGAAGTACTACGAAAGCAAGAGTTCTGAAACTATGTCAATGTACAAATTAAACTAATTTGAAGAGTTGCGAAAAAATGCGCGGGATCGGACCAATGGGCGTGGCACCCCCATAAAAAGTAAATACTTAATATCATATAACTCGAGTACTATAATAGAAAAGGCCTTGGGACTTTGAGTTCATAAGTTATTAATGTGAGTAGTCGGACAAAAAATAGGCCGCATGGGACCAATGGGCGTGGCTGCCCCATTGAAAGTAAATATTAAATGTCATACATCTAGAGTACTGTAATAATGAAAGCCTTGGAACTTTGTCAGAGTTCATGAGTTATTAATTTGAGCAGTCTGATAAAAATAGGCGGGATTTCCAGTGGGCGTGGCACCCGCATACAAAGTAAATATTTATATCATATAACTGAGTACTATAATAGATGAAGCCTTGGAACTTTGTCAGAGTTCATGAGTTATTAATATGAGTAGTCGGACAAAAAATGGGTCATATCAGACCAATGGGCGTGTCACCTCCACAAAAAATATGAAGTACTATGAAAATGACAGTTTTGAAGCTTTTGACAAGTACATTACTTACCTATGTGCGTAGTCGTTTAATATATGGGCGGAATCACCAAAATCAAAAATCGCCATAACCGAAAATCGCGAAAAACATAAATCACCAAAATCAAAAATCACAAAAAAACAAAAGTCGTCGATGTTAAAAATCGCCAAAACCGAAAATCGCAAATAACAAAAATCGCCAAAAACAAAAAATTGCCAGAACCGAAAATCGCGAATAAAAAATCGCGAAATACAAAAATCGCCAAATACAAAAATCGACAAAATCAACAATCGCCAAAAATTAATAAAATAGTTTGCTAAAAAATGTATTCCCAGTTTATTTATTTCGGTTATGATGGGTGTAGCGAAGCGCTTCGGGTTACTGCTAGTATACTATATATATGTGGGGCGTTTCATGTCAAGTGACCCAACTTTTGAAACCGATGTCTTCCGATCAGGATGAAATTTGCACCAAGGTTAGTCCTATTGGATAGTAGTTTAGACACATTTTTCAACAAGATTGGTCCAGAACACTCTGAGTTAGAGGGGGTCAAATTTGACATTTTGACCAAGCAGGTGTTTTTTCTCATCCATGTAACTTTTCACCTATTTTTCTTAGCAAAACTTGTCCCAAATAGTGTATATAGCTATTTCGCGAAGTATAGCCTCCAGTGCTCTCATCAAGATCGCATCTTATATGCGACTGCTTTATTCCATTGGGCAAAGAATTATTGTAAACAAACTAAAATAATTTTTAGTAGCAAAGAGGATCATGAGGAAACATTGAAAACACTGAAGAGCAGATTCGATGCTACGATAACAATCGATTGCACCGCTCAATACCATGCTTTTATACCGCTTGTCGATGGAGAACCCAAGTTTTCTGCCTCCACTCAATGCGATTTCTTTCCAAAGTCAAAAAAGCTGAACCTAGTAACGCCAAGAAAAGATTGGCAAAAAACAGCAAAAAAGGCGATAAATAAGCTGGATGAAAGACTGGGTATTTTAAAATTTTTAAAACTTAAATACTTCATCGGCAACAATAAATAAATTAAAAACAAGTAAGAAAATTTTAGAAACACTTACACACTAATAGGAAAAAATTCATATTAGTGCTATGCTAAAAATTGAAAAACCGTTGTCTTGAGTTACAAAACAAAAAGCGACCAAAAAGCTCTTAAAGTAAATAACTTAAGCTTTCTTTTGAGCAAAAAAAAAAAAAGCCTTTTTGACTTTGAGAAAAAAAGTCAAAAATTTTTTTATTTTTTTTTTAAATTTTTTCTTCCGAAAGATTGAAGAAATAGCTATCTAAACTATTTGAGACAAATTTTGCTACGAACAATAGGTAAAAAGTTACATGGATGAGAAAAAACACTTGTTTGGCCAAAATGTCAAATTTTGACACCCTCTAACTTAGAGAATTCTGGACCGATATTGTTGGAAAATTGTGTCTAAATTACTATTCAATAGGACTAACCTTGGTGAAAATTTCATCCTGATCGGAAGATATCGATTTCATATGTAAGGAGTAAAAGGATATATATAATTGGAAACATAGTTTTTTAATCAATTACCATGAACATGTTTTAATTGATAAAGATCAATTAATAATTTAAATGGAATACTGTTTGATATTGCGTAATATTCATAAAGCCAGTTACTATACTATTTCACGAATGTTAACACATTTTTTTGTGAAGATTTTATAACTTTAAACCATATTTAATAATTAGGTAATAAAAACAATCCATTATTTAATAAAAAAATACAGCTAAAACCTATAATATTCATACCCCTTTAGAAAATATGTAGCATAACACATTGATAACGTGTTGTTTCCTTTGTACCCATCTGTGCTTCAAAAACTATACACAGCCTCACTTAATTTACCCAGGGTATGACACATAAGGCGATATTGTGTGTAGAACATTCTTTTAGAGCGATACACCCAACTGAAATTGAAGAAGTAAATGGTAGTGTCAACAAAAAGTCAGATGTTATCTTGCTTCAAAGTCATGAACCTCTAAATGTCGATAGTGAAAGCTTAAAACCTTCGAAAGTAAAATACGAGGAAATAAGTAAAAGGGTTGTCGCCATTGAAAATCGTATATCGCATGAGTTTGGGGAAGTTGAGTTCAATACAACAATCTTTACCGACACCTTTTAATTCTGTCAACGGAAGCGGTGTACTTTGTGGACCAGAGCTTGTACAAACACAGTACGAACGAGTTTTAGGTGAGACAGCATCTTTGTTATCGCCAGCTACCGAGCATTTAGCTCAGAGGCTGAGTCGTGGTTTAAAGATACGCCATAGTATTGACCAAACATTTCACTTGAGTTCTTCAAACTAAGGCGAAAAGAGGTACACTACAAAATGTACCAGAATGCAATTGACAGTGAACCCTCTGCTGCCAAACTCGTTCTATACTGAAGGTAATCTCAGGCGAGGCAATCCTAATACTATGCACACGGGCCTCTTATCACTATCCCAACTGCAACAAACCAGTTTAGAACTGGAATCAGATAAATATTCAATTAATGAACAGTGTATGTCGGGTGAAGAATTTTTTAGTGATTTTGGTTCTCAAAGTCCTTACTGCAAAGTGAACACAGTTTCAATGAACAATAGATGTGTTGACATTGTGAAGACACCTATTATTCGTAAAACTCCCATATTGCCACCAAAATCGTTGCCAAAAAAGACATAATCGATTAAAACTCTATCAAATAAGCCATCAATTACAAGTACAATACCCTATCGTGTTGCCATTTCAACGCCAGTTAATGAGGAAGCCGGTGGTTGGGCGTCGATCGCACAATTAATATCTCAGAATGCTGGCATGGATTGGTAAATAGTAGTAGCGAACGCAGGGTTACAAGAACTGCTTGTCATCCTGAACAAATGCAATTCAAATGTAATCAGATGGTTTCGTTTAAGCAAGATATAACATGTATGGAAAGTATTACGCCAACTGATATCATCAGGAAGATGCACCTAACACAATCATGAATAACACACCTATCGCTAAACGAAACCAGAGCACGAGTGTCAATAGTCCAACGTGGAAACGACGTCAACGGTCAGCTGCTATAAATTATTCTCAAAAACATATGATACAGTCTGTTGTAACCGATGAAAAATTGGTAAAAATTCGAAATTGAAATGAAAAGCCCTTAAAACGAGTAAATAGCAAAACTTACATAAATGATAAATAGAAACTCTAATGTTATTTCGAGTCCGAGAAAATTGAAAAATGATTCATAACCGTAATCCCAATTCGCTATAAGATTTTTAAACAATAGCAACCTATAAAATTCCAATCAGAAATAAATTCTATACGAAATCGCAAAAAAACGCACTATACAGATTCGCCATTCGCCAAAAATGTCACGTCCATGGGCATTAAGCCATTTGATCTTTAACAAAAATAATTTTAATAGCAATAAAAATATACGGATGTTCTGATTAATTATATAAGGAGTAAAAGGATATAGCTTATATATAAAAATGGAGTTTTGTATGTTTGTACGTTTGTTTGTGGTTTATAGCAGACTACACCACTGGACCGCTCGTCTTGAAATTTTTACAATTTTAACATATAATATCTGAAGTACTACGAAAGCAAGAGTTCTGAAACTATGTCAATGTACAAATTAAACTAATTTGAAGAGTTGCGAAAAAATGCGCGGGATCGGACCAATGGGCGTGGCACCCCCATAAAAAGTAAATACTTAATATCATATAACTCGAGTACTATAATAGAAAAGGCCTTGGGACTTTGAGTTCATAAGTTATTAATGTGAGTAGTCGGACAAAAAATAGGCCGCATGGGACCAATGGGCGTGGCAGCCCCATTGAAAGTAAATATTAAATGTCATACATCTAGAGTACTGTAATAATGAAAGCCTTGGAACTTTGTCAGAGTTCATGAGTTATTAATTTGAGCAGTCTGATAAAAATAGGCGGGATTTCCAGTGGGCGTGGCACCCGCATACAAAGTAAATATTTATATCATATAACTGAGTACTATAATAGATGAAGCCTTGGAACTTTGTCAGAGTTCATGAGTTATTAATATGAGTAGTCGGACAAAAAATGGGTCATATCAGACCAATGGGCGTGTCACCTCCACAAAAAATATGAAGTACTATGAAAATGACAGTTTTGAAGCTTTTGACAAGTACATTACTTACCTATGTGCGTAGTCGTTTAATATATGGGCGGAATCACCAAAATCAAAAATCGCCATAACCGAAAATCGCGAAAAACATAAATCACCAAAATCAAAAATCACAAAAAAACAAAAGTCGTCGATGTTAAAAATCGCCAAAACCGAAAATCGCAAATAACAAAAATCGCCAAAAACAAAAAATTGCCAGAACCGAAAATCGCGAATAAAAAATCGCGAAATACAAAAATCGCCAAATACAAAAATCGACAAAATCAACAATCGCCAAAAATTAATAAAATAGTTTGCTAAAAAATGTATTCCCAGTTTATTTATTTCGGTTATGATGGGTGTAGCGAAGCGCTTCGGGTTACTGCTAGTATACTATATATATGTGGGGCGTTTCATGTCAAGTGACCCAACTTTTGAAACCGATGTCTTCCGATCAGGATGAAATTTGCACCAAGGTTAGTCCTATTGGATAGTAGTTTAGACACATTTTTCAACAAGATTGGTCCAGAACTCTCTGAGTTAGAGGGGGTCAAATTTGACATTTTGACCAAGCAGGTGTTTTTTCTCATCCATGTAACTTTTCACCTATTTTTCTTAGCAAAACTTGTCCCAAATAGTGTATATAGCTATTTCGCGAAGTATAGCCTCCAGTGCTCTCATCAAGATCGCATCTTATATGCGACTGCTTTATTCCATTGGGCAAAGAATTATTGTAAACAAACTAAAATAATTTTTAGTAGCAAAGAGGATCATGAGGAAACATTGAAAACACTGAAGAGCAGATTCGATGCTACGATAACAATCGATTGCACCGCTCAATACCATGCTTTTATACCGCTTGTCGATGGAGAACCCAAGTTTTCTGCCTCCACTCAATGCGATTTCTTTCCAAAGTCAAAAAAGCTGAACCTAGTAACGCCAAGAAAAGATTGGCAAAAAACAGCAAAAAAGGCGATAAATAAGCTGGATGAAAGACTGGGTATTTTAAAATTTTTAAAACTTAAATACTTCATCGGCAACAATAAATAAATTAAAAACAAGTAAGAAAATTTTAGAAACACTTACACACTAATAGGAAAAAATTCATATTAGTGCTATGCTAAAAATTGAAAAACCGTTGTCTTGAGTTACAAAACAAAAAGCGACCAAAAAGCTCTTAAAGGAAATAACTTAAGCTTTCTTTTGAGCAAAAAAAAAGCCTTTTTGACTTTAAGAAAAAAAGTCAAAAATTTTTTTATTTTTTTTTTAAATTTTTTCTTCCGAAAGATTGAAGAAATAGCTATCTAAACTATTTGAGACAAATTTTGCTACGAACAATAGGTAAAAAGTTACATGGATGAGAAAAAACACTTGTTTGGCCAAAATGTCAAATTTTGACACCCTCTAACTTAGAGAATTCTGGACCGATATTGTTGGAAAATTGTGTCTAAATTACTATTCAATAGGACTAACCTTGGTGAAAATTTCATCCTGATCGGAAGATATCGATTTCATATGTAAGGAGTAAAAGGATATATATAATTGGAAACATAGTTTTTTAATCAATTACCATGAACATGTTTTAATTGATAAAGATCAATTAATAATTTAAATGGAATACTGTTTGATATTGCGTAATATTCATAAAGCCAGTTACTATACTATTTCACGAATGTTAACACATTTTTTTGTGAAGATTTTATAACTTTAAACCATATTTAATAATTAGGTAATAAAAACAATCCATTATTTAATAAAAAAATACAGCTAAAACCTATAATATTCATACCCCTTTAGAAAATATGTAGCATAACACATTGATAACGTGTTGTTTCCTTTGTACCCATCTGTGCTTCAAAAACTATACACAGCCTCACTTAATTTACCCAGGGTATGACACATAAGGCGATATTGTGTGTAGAACATTCTTTTAGAGCGATACACCCAACTGAAATTGAAGAAGTAAATGGTAGTGTCAACAAAAAGTCAGATGTTATCTTGCTTCAAAGTCATGAACCTCTAAATGTCGATAGTGAAAGCTTAAAACCTTCGAAAGTAAAATACGAGGAAATAAGTAAAAGGGTTGTCGCCATTGAAAATCGTATATCGCATGAGTTTGGGGAAGTTGAGTTCAATACAACAATCTTTACCGACACCTTTTAATTCTGTCAACGGAAGCGGTGTACTTTGTGGACCAGAGCTTGTACAAACACAGTACGAACGAGTTTTAGGTGAGACAGCATCTTTGTTATCGCCAGCTACCGAGCATTTAGCTCAGAGGCTGAGTCGTGGTTTAAAGATACGCCATAGTATTGACCAAACATTTCACTTGAGTTCTTCAAACTAAGGCGAAAAGAGGTACACTACAAAATGTACCAGAAGGCAATTGACAGTGAACCCTCTGCTGCCAAACTCGTTCTATACTGAAGGTAATCTCAGGCGAGGCAATCCTAATACTATGCACACGGGCCTCTTATCACTATCCCAACTGCAACAAACCAGTTTAGAACTGGAATCAGATAAATATTCAATTAATGAACAGTGTATGTCGGGTGAAGAATTTTTTAGTGATTTTGGTTCTCAAAGTCCTTACTGCAAAGTGAACACAGTTTCAATGAACAATAGATGTGTTGACATTGTGAAGACACCTATTATTCGTAAAACTCCCATATTGCCACCAAAATCGTTGCCAAGAAAGACATAATCGATTAAAACTCTATCAAATAAGCCATCAATTACAAGTACAATACCCTATCGTGTTGCCATTTCAACGCCAGTTAATGAGGAAGCCGGTGGTTGGGCGCCGATCGCACAATTAATATCTCAGAATGCTGGCATGGATTGGTAAATAGTAGTAGCGAACGCAGGGTTACAAGAACTGCTTGTCATCCTGAACAAATGCAATTCAAATGTAATCAGATGGTTTCGTTTAAGCAAGATATAACATGTATGGAAAGTATTACGCCAACTGATATCATCAGGAAGATGCACCTAACACAATCATGAATAACACACCTATCGCTAAACGAAACCAGAGCACGAGTGTCAATAGTCCAACGTGGAAACGACGTCAACGGTCAGCTGCTATAAATTATTCTCAAAAACATATGATACAGTCTGTTGTAACCGATGAAAAATTGATAAAAATTCGAAATTGAAACGAAAAGCCCTTAAAACGAGTAAATAGCAAAACTTACATAAATGATAAATAGAAACTCTAATGTTATTTCGAGTCCGAGAAAATTGAAAAATGATTCATAACCGTAATCCCAATTCGCTATAAGATTTTTAAACAATAGCAACCTATAAAATTCCAATCAGAAATAAATTCTATACGAAATCGCAAAAAAACGCACTATACAGATTCGCCATTCGCCAAAAATGTCACGTCCATGGGCATTAAGCCATTTGATCTTTAACAAAAATAATTTTAATAGCAATAAAAATATACGGATGTTCTGATTAATTATATAAGGAGTAAAAGGATATAGCTTATATATAAAAATGGAGTTTTGTATGTTTGTACGTTTGTTTGTGGTTTATAGCAGACTACACCACTGGACCGACCGTCTTGAAATTTTTACAATTTTAACATATAATATCTGAAGTACTACGGAAGCAAGAGTTCTGAAACTATGTCCATGTACATATTAAACTAATTTGAAGAGTTGCGAAAAAATGCGCGAGATCGGACTAATGGGCGTGGCACCCCCATAAAAAGTAAATACTTAATATCATATAACTCAAGTACTATAATAGAAAAGGCCTTGGGACTTTGAGTTCGTAAGTTATTAATGTGAGTAGTCGGACAAAAAATAGGCCGCATGGGACCAATGGGCGTGGCACCCCCATTGAAAGTAAATATTAAATGTCATACATCTAGAGTACTGTAATAATGAAAGCCTTGGAACTTTGTCAGAGTTCATGAGTTATTAATTTGAGCAGTCTGATAAAAATAGGCGGAATTTCCAGTGGGCGTGGCACCCGCATACAAAGTAAATATTTATATCATATAACTGAGTACTATAATAGATAAAGCCTTGGAACTTTTTCAGAGTTCTTGAGTTATTAATGTGAGTAGTCGGACAAAAAATGGGTCATATCAGGCCAATGGGCGTGGCACCTCCACAAAAAAAAAGAAGTACTATGAAAATGACAGTTTTGAAGCTTTTGACAAGTACATTACTTACCTATGTGCGTAGTCGTTTAATATATGGGCGGAATCACCAAAATCAAAAATCGCCATAACCGAAAATCGCGAAAAACATAAATCACCAAAATCAAAAATCACAAAAAAACAAAAGTCGTCGATGTTAAAAATCGCCAAAACCGAAAATCGCAAATTACAAAAATCGCCAAAAACAAAAATTGCCAGAACCGAAAATCGCGAATAAAAAATCGCGAAATACAAAAATCGCCAAATACAAAAATCGCCAAAATCAAAAATCGCAAAAACAAAAATCGACAATATCAACAATCGCCAAAAATGAATAAAATAGTTTGCTAAAAAATGTATTCCCAGTTTATTTATTTCGGTTATGATGGGTGTAGCGAAGCGCTTCGGGTTACTGCTAGTATACTATATATATATGGGGCGTTTCATGTCAAGTGACCCAACTTTTGAAACCGATGTCTTCCGATCAGGATGAAATTTGCACCAAGGTTAGTCCTATTGGATAGTAGTTTAGACACATTTTTCAACAAGATTGGTCCAGAACTCTCTGAGTTAGAGGGGGTCAAAATTTGACATTTTGACCAAGCAGGTGTTTTTTCTCATCCATGTAACTTTTCACCTATTTTTCTTAGCAAAACTTGTCCCAAATAGTGTATATAGCTATTTCGCGAAGTATAGCCTCCAGTGCTCTCATCAAGATCGCATCTTATATGCGACTGCTTTATTCCATTGGGCAAAGAATTATTGTAAACAAACTAAAATAATTTTTAGTAGCAAAGAGGATCATGAGGAAACATTGAAAACACTGAAGAGCAGATTCGATGCTACGATAACAATCGATGGCACCGCTCAATACCATGCTTTTATACCGCTTGTCGATGGAGAACCAAGTTTTCTGCCTGCACTCAATGCGATTTCTTTCCAAAGTCAAAAAAGCTGAACCTAGTAACGCCAAGAAAAGATTGGCAAAAAACAGCAAAAAAGGCGATAAATAAGCTGGATGAAAGACTGGGTATTTTAAAATTTTTAAAACTTAAATACTTCATCGGCAACAATAAATAAATTAAAAACAAGTAAGAAAATTTTAGAAACACTTACACACTAATAGGAAAAAATTCATATTAGTGCTATGCTAAAAATTGAAAAACCGTTGTCTTGAGTTACAAAACAAAAAGCGACCAAAAAGCTCTTAAAGGAAATAACTTAAGCTTTCTTTTGAGCAAAAAAAAAAAAAGCCTTTTTGACTTTGAGAAAAAAAGTCAAAAATTTTTTTATTTTTTTTTTAAATTTTTTCTTCCGAAAGATTGAAGAAATAGCTATCTAAACTATTTGAGACAAATTTTGCTACGAACAATAGGTAAAAAGTTACATGGATGAGAAAAAACACTTGTTTGGCCAAAATGTCAAATTTTGACACCCTCTAACTTAGAGAATTCTGGACCGATATTGTTGGAAAATTGTGTCTAAATTACTATTCAATAGGACTAACCTTGGTGAAAATTTCATCCTGATCGGAAGATATCGATTTCATATGTAAGGAGTAAAAGGATATATATAATTGGAAACATAGTTTTTTAATCAATTACCATGAACATGTTTTAATTGATAAAGATCAATTAATAGTTTAAATGGAATACTGTTTGATATTGCGTAATATTCATAAAGCCAGTTACTATACTATTTCACGAATGTTAACACATTTTTTTGTGAAGATTTTATAACTTTAAACCATATTTAATAATTAGGTAATAAAAACAATCCATTATTTAATAAAAAAATACAGCTAAAACCTATAATATTCATACCCCTTTAGAAAATATGTAGCATAACACATTGATAACGTGTTGTTTCCTTTGTACCCATCTGTGCTTCAAAAACTATACACAGCCTCACTTAATTTACCCAGGGTATGACACATAAGGCGATATTGTGTGTAGAACATTCTTTTAGAGCGATACACCCAACTGAAATTGAAGAAGTAAATGGTAGTGTCAACAAAAAGTCAGATGTTATCTTGCTTCAAAGTCATGAACCTCTAAATGTCGATAGTGAAAGCTTAAAACCTTCGAAAGTAAAATACGAGGAAATAAGTAAAAGGGTTGTCGCCATTGAAAATCGTATATCGCATGAGTTTGGGGAAGTTGAGTTCAATACAACAATCTTTACCGACACCTTTTAATTCTGTCAACGGAAGCGGTGTACTTTGTGGACCAGAGCTTGTACAAACACAGTACGAACGAGTTTTAGGTGAGACAGCATCTTTGTTATCGCCAGCTACCGAGCATTTAGCTCAGAGGCTGAGTCGTGGTTTAAAGATACGCCATAGTATTGACCAAACATTTCACTTGAGTTCTTCAAACTAAGGCGAAAAGAGGTACACTACAAAATGTACCAGAATGCAATTGACAGTGAACCCTCTGCTGCCAAACTCGTTCTATACTGAAGGTAATCTCAGGCGAGGCAATCCTAATACTATGCACACGGGCCTCTTATCACTATCCCAACTGCAACAAACCAGTTTAGAACTGGAATCAGATAAATATTCAATTAATGAACAGTGTATGTCGGGTGAAGAATTTTTTAGTGATTTTGGTTCTCAAAGTCCTTACTGCAAAGTGAACACAGTTTCAATGAACAATAGATGTGTTGACATTGTGAAGACACCTATTATTCGTAAAACTCCCATATTGCCACCAAAATCGTTGCCAAAAAAGACATAATCGATTAAAACTCTATCAAATAAGCCATCAATTACAAGTACAATACCCTATCGTGTTGCCATTTCAACGCCAGTTAATGAGGAAGCCGGTGGTTGGGCGTCGATCGCACAATTAATATCTCAGAATGCTGGCATGGATTGGTAAATAGTAGTAGCGAACGCAGGGTTACAAGAACTGCTTGTCATCCTGAACAAATGCAATTCAAATGTAATCAGATGGTTTCGTTTAAGCAAGATATAACATGTATGGAAAGTATTACGCCAACTGATATCATCAGGAAGATGCACCTAACACAATCATGAATAACACACCTATCGCTAAACGAAACCAGAGCACGAGTGTCAATAGTCCAACGTGGAAACGACGTCAACGGTCAGCTGCTATAAATTATTCTCAAAAACATATGATACAGTCTGTTGTAACCGATGAAAAATTGATAAAAATTCGAAATTGAAATGAAAAGCCCTTAAAACGAGTAAATAGCAAAACTTACATAAATGATAAATAGAAACTCTAATGTTATTTCGAGTCCGAGAAAATTGAAAAATGATTCATAACCGTAATCCCAATTTGCTATAAGATTTTTAAACAATAGCAACCTATAAAATTCCAATCAGAAATAAATTCTATACGAAATCGCAAAAAAACGCACTATACAGATTCGCCATTCGCCAAAAATGTCACGTCCATGGGCATTAAGCCATTTGATCTTTAACAAAAATAATTTTAATAGCAATAAAAATATACGGATGTTCTGATTAATTATATAAGGAGTAAAAGGATATAGCTTATATATAAAAATGGAGTTTTGTATGTTTGTACGTTTGTTTGTGGTTTATAGCAGACTACACCACTGGACCGACCGTCTTGAAATTTTTACAATTTTAACATATAATATCTGAAGTACTACGGAAGCAAGAGTTCTGAAACTATGTCCATGTACATATTAAACTAATTTGAAGAGTTGCGAAAAAATGCGCGAGATCGGACTAATGGGCGTGGCACCCCCATAAAAAGTAAATACTTAATATCATATAACTCAAGTACTATAATAGAAAAGGCCTTGGGACTTTGAGTTCGTAAGTTATTAATGTGAGTAGTCGGACAAAAAATAGGCCGCATGGGACCAATGGGCGTGGCACCCCCATTGAAAGTAAATATTAAATGTCATACATCTAGAGTACTGTAATAATGAAAGCCTTGGAACTTTGTCAGAGTTCATGAGTTATTAATTTGAGCAGTCTGATAAAAATAGGCGGAATTTCCAGTGGGCGTGGCACCCGCATACAAAGTAAATATTTATATCATATAACTGAGTACTATAATAGATAAAGCCTTGGAACTTTTTCAGAGTTCTTGAGTTATTAATGTGAGTAGTCGGACAAAAAATGGGTCATATCAGGCCAATGGGCGTGTCACCTCCACAAAAAAAAGAAGTACTATGAAAATGACAGTTTTGAAGCTTTTGACAAGTACATTACTTACCTATGTGCGTAGTCGTTTAATATATGGGCGGAATCACCAAAATCAAAAATCGCCATAACCGAAAATCGCGAAAAACATAAATCACCAAAATCAAAAATCACAAAAAAACAAAAGTCGTCGATGTTAAAAATCGCCAAAACCGAAAATCGCAAATTACAAAAATCGCCAAAAACAAAAATTGCCAGAACCGAAAATCGCGAATAAAAAATCGCGAAATACAAAAATCGCCAAATACAAAAATCGCCAAAATCAAAAATCGCAAAAACAAAAATCGACAAAATCAACAATCGCCAAAAATGAATAAAATAGTTTGCTAAAAAATGTATTCCCAGTTTATTTATTTCGGTTATGATGGGTGTAGCGAAGCGCTTCGGGTTACTGCTAGTATACTATATATATATGGGGCGTTTCATGTCAAGTGACCCAACTTTTGAAACCGATGTCTTCCGATCAGGATGAAATTTGCACCAAGGTTAGTCCTATTGGATAGTAGTTTAGACACATTTTTCAACAAGATTGGTCCAGAACTCTCTGAGTTAGAGGGGGTCAAAATTTGACATTTTGACCAAGCAGGTGTTTTTTCTCATCCATGTAACTTTTCACCTATTTTTCTTAGCAAAACTTGTCCCAAATAGTGTATATAGCTATTTCGCGAAGTATAGCCTCCAGTGCTCTCATCAAGATCGCATCTTATATGCGACTGCTTTATTCCATTGGGCAAAGAATTATTGTAAACAAACTAAAATAATTTTTAGTAGCAAAGAGGATCATGAGGAAACATTGAAAACACTGAAGAGCAGATTCGATGCTACGATAACAATCGATGGCACCGCTCAATACCATGCTTTTATACCGCTTGTCGATGGAGAACCAAGTTTTCTGCCTGCACTCAATGCGATTTCTTTCCAAAGTCAAAAAAGCTGAACCTAGTAACGATAAATAGAAACTCTAATGTTATTTCGAGTCCGAGAAAATTGAAAAATGATTCATAACCGTAATCCCAATTCGCTATAAGATTTTTAAACAATAGCAACCTATAAAATTCCAATCAGAAATAAATTCTATACGAAATCGCAAAAAAACGCACTATACAGATTCGCCATTCGCCAAAAATGTCACGTCCATGGGCATTAAGCCATTTGATCTTTAACAAAAATAATTTTAATAGCAATAAAAATATACGGATGTTCTGATTAATTATATAAGGAGTAAAAGGATATAGCTTATATGTAAAAATGGAGTTTTGTATGTTTGTACGTTTGTTTGTGGTTTATAGCAGACTACACCACTGGACCGACCGTCTTGAAATTTTTACAATTTTAACATATAATATCTGAAGTACTACGGAAGCAAGAGTTCTGAAACTATGTCCATGTACATATTAAACTAATTTGAAGAGTTGCGAAAAAATGCGCGAGATCGGACTAATGGGCGTGGCACCCCCATAAAAAGTAAATACTTAATATCATATAACTCAAGTACTATAATAGAAAAGGCCTTGGGACTTTGAGTTCGTAAGTTATTAATGTGAGTAGTCGGACAAAAAATAGGCCGCATGGGACCAATGGGCGTGGCACCCCCATTGAAAGTAAATATTAAATGTCATACATCTAGAGTACTGTAATAATGAAAGCCTTGGAACTTTGTCAGAGTTCATGAGTTATTAATTTGAGCAGTCTGATAAAAATAGGCGGAATTTCCAGTGGGCGTGGCACCCGCATACAAAGTAAATATTTATATCATATAACTGAGTACTATAATAGATAAAGCCTTGGAACTTTTTCAGAGTTCTTGAGTTATTAATGTGAGTAGTCGGACAAAAAATGGGTCATATCAGGCCAATGGGCGTGGCACCTCCACAAAAAAAAAGAAGTACTATGAAAATGACAGTTTTGAAGCTTTTGACAAGTACATTACTTACCTATGTGCGTAGTCGTTTAATATATGGGCGGAATCACCAAAATCAAAAATCGCCATAACCGAAAATCGCGAAAAACATAAATCACCAAAATCAAAAATCACAAAAAAACAAAAGTCGTCGATGTTAAAAATCGCCAAAACCGAAAATCGCAAATTACAAAAATCGCCAAAAACAAAAATTGCCAGAACCGAAAATCGCGAATAAAAAATCGCGAAATACAAAAATCGCCAAATACAAAAATCGCCAAAATCAAAAATCGCAAAAACAAAAATCGACAAAATCAACAATCGCCAAAAATGAATAAAATAGTTTGCTAAAAAATGTATTCCCAGTTTATTTATTTCGGTTATGATGGGTGTAGCGAAGCGCTTCGGGTTACTGCTAGTATACTATATATATATGGGGCGTTTCATGTCAAGTGACCCAACTTTTGAAACCGATGTCTTCCGATCAGGATGAAATTTGCACCAAGGTTAGTCCTATTGGATAGTAGTTTAGACACATTTTTCAACAAGATTGGTCCAGAACTCTCTGAGTTAGAGGGGGTCAAAATTTGACATTTTGACCAAGCAGGTGTTTTTTCTCATCCATGTAACTTTTCACCTATTTTTCTTAGCAAAACTTGTCCCAAATAGTGTATATAGCTATTTCGCGAAGTATAGCCTCCAGTGCTCTCATCAAGATCGCATCTTATATGCGACTGCTTTATTCCATTGGGCAAAGAATTATTGTAAACAAACTAAAATAATTTTTAGTAGCAAAGAGGATCATGAGGAAACATTGAAAACACTGAAGAGCAGATTCGATGCTACGATAACAATCGATGGCACCGCTCAATACCATGCTTTTATACCGCTTGTCGATGGAGAACCAAGTTTTCTGCCTGCACTCAATGCGATTTCTTTCCAAAGTCAAAAAAGCTGAACCTAGTAACGCCAAGAAAAGATTGGCAAAAAACAGCAAAAAAGGCGATAAATAAGCTGGATGAAAGACTGGGTATTTTAAAATTTTTAAAACTTAAATACTTCATCGGCAACAATAAATAAATTAAAAACAAGTAAGAAAATTTTAGAAACACTTACACACTAATAGGAAAAAATTCATATTAGTGCTATGCTAAAAATTGAAAAACCGTTGTCTTGAGTTACAAAACAAAAAGCGACCAAAAAGCTCTTAAAGGAAATAACTTAAGCTTTCTTTTGAGCAAAAAAAAAAAAAGCCTTTTTGACTTTGAGAAAAAAAGTCAAAAATTTTTTTATTTTTTTTTTAAATTTTTTCTTCCGAAAGATTGAAGAAATAGCTATCTAAACTATTTGAGACAAATTTTGCTACGAACAATAGGTAAAAAGTTACATGGATGAGAAAAAACACTTGTTTGGCCAAAATGTCAAATTTTGACACCCTCTAACTTAGAGAATTCTGGACCGATATTGTTGGAAAATTGTGTCTAAATTACTATTCAATAGGACTAACCTTGGTGAAAATTTCATCCTGATCGGAAGATATCGATTTCATATGTAAGGAGTAAAAGGATATATATAATTGGAAACATAGTTTTTTAATCAATTACCATGAACATGTTTTAATTGATAAAGATCAATTAATAGTTTAAATGGAATACTGTTTGATATTGCGTAATATTCATAAAGCCAGTTACTATACTATTTCACGAATGTTAACACATTTTTTTGTGAAGATTTTATAACTTTAAACCATATTTAATAATTAGGTAATAAAAACAATCCATTATTTAATAAAAAAATACAGCTAAAACCTATAATATTCATACCCCTTTAGAAAATATGTAGCATAACACATTGATAACGTGTTGTTTCCTTTGTACCCATCTGTGCTTCAAAAACTATACACAGCCTCACTTAATTTACCCAGGGTATGACACATAAGGCGATATTGTGTGTAGAACATTCTTTTAGAGCGATACACCCAACTGAAATTGAAGAAGTAAATGGTAGTGTCAACAAAAAGTCAGATGTTATCTTGCTTCAAAGTCATGAACCTCTAAATGTCGATAGTGAAAGCTTAAAACCTTCGAAAGTAAAATACGAGGAAATAAGTAAAAGGGTTGTCGCCATTGAAAATCGTATATCGCATGAGTTTGGGGAAGTTGAGTTCAATACAACAATCTTTACCGACACCTTTTAATTCTGTCAACGGAAGCGGTGTACTTTGTGGACCAGAGCTTGTACAAACACAGTACGAACGAGTTTTAGGTGAGACAGCATCTTTGTTATCGCCAGCTACCGAGCATTTAGCTCAGAGGCTGAGTCGTGGTTTAAAGATACGCCATAGTATTGACCAAACATTTCACTTGAGTTCTTCAAACTAAGGCGAAAAGAGGTACACTACAAAATGTACCAGAATGCAATTGACAGTGAACCCTCTGCTGCCAAACTCGTTCTATACTGAAGGTAATCTCAGGCGAGGCAATCCTAATACTATGCACACGGGCCTCTTATCACTATCCCAACTGCAACAAACCAGTTTAGAACTGGAATCAGATAAATATTCAATTAATGAACAGTGTATGTCGGGTGAAGAATTTTTTAGTGATTTTGGTTCTCAAAGTCCTTACTGCAAAGTGAACACAGTTTCAATGAACAATAGATGTGTTGACATTGTGAAGACACCTATTATTCGTAAAACTCCCATATTGCCACCAAAATCGTTGCCAAAAAAGACATAATCGATTAAAACTCTATCAAATAAGCCATCAATTACAAGTACAATACCCTATCGTGTTGCCATTTCAACGCCAGTTAATGAGGAAGCCGGTGGTTGGGCGTCGATCGCACAATTAATATCTCAGAATGCTGGCATGGATTGGTAAATAGTAGTAGCGAACGCAGGGTTACAAGAACTGCTTGTCATCCTGAACAAATGCAATTCAAATGTAATCAGATGGTTTCGTTTAAGCAAGATATAACATGTATGGAAAGTATTACGCCAACTGATATCATCAGGAAGATGCACCTAACACAATCATGAATAACACACCTATCGCTAAACGAAACCAGAGCACGAGTGTCAATAGTCCAACGTGGAAACGACGTCAACGGTCAGCTGCTATAAATTATTCTCAAAAACATATGATACAGTCTGTTGTAACCGATGAAAAATTGATAAAAATTCGAAATTGAAATGAAAAGCCCTTAAAACGAGTAAATAGCAAAACTTACATAAATGATAAATAGAAACTCTAATGTTATTTCGAGTCCGAGAAAATTGAAAAATGATTCATAACCGTAATCCCAATTTGCTATAAGATTTTTAAACAATAGCAACCTATAAAATTCCAATCAGAAATAAATTCTATACGAAATCGCAAAAAAACGCACTATACAGATTCGCCATTCGCCAAAAATGTCACGTCCATGGGCATTAAGCCATTTGATCTTTAACAAAAATAATTTTAATAGCAATAAAAATATACGGATGTTCTGATTAATTATATAAGGAGTAAAAGGATATAGCTTATATATAAAAATGGAGTTTTGTATGTTTGTACGTTTGTTTGTGGTTTATAGCAGACTACACCACTGGACCGACCGTCTTGAAATTTTTACAATTTTAACATATAATATCTGAAGTACTACGGAAGCAAGAGTTCTGAAACTATGTCCATGTACATATTAAACTAATTTGAAGAGTTGCGAAAAAATGCGCGAGATCGGACTAATGGGCGTGGCACCCCCATAAAAAGTAAATACTTAATATCATATAACTCAAGTACTATAATAGAAAAGGCCTTGGGACTTTGAGTTCGTAAGTTATTAATGTGAGTAGTCGGACAAAAAATAGGCCGCATGGGACCAATGGGCGTGGCACCCCCATTGAAAGTAAATATTAAATGTCATACATCTAGAGTACTGTAATAATGAAAGCCTTGGAACTTTGTCAGAGTTCATGAGTTATTAATTTGAGCAGTCTGATAAAAATAGGCGGAATTTCCAGTGGGCGTGGCACCCGCATACAAAGTAAATATTTATATCATATAACTGAGTACTATAATAGATAAAGCCTTGGAACTTTTTCAGAGTTCTTGAGTTATTAATGTGAGTAGTCGGACAAAAAATGGGTCATATCAGGCCAATGGGCGTGTCACCTCCACAAAAAAAAGAAGTACTATGAAAATGACAGTTTTGAAGCTTTTGACAAGTACATTACTTACCTATGTGCGTAGTCGTTTAATATATGGGCGGAATCACCAAAATCAAAAATCGCCATAACCGAAAATCGCGAAAAACATAAATCACCAAAATCAAAAATCACAAAAAAACAAAAGTCGTCGATGTTAAAAATCGCCAAAACCGAAAATCGCAAATTACAAAAATCGCCAAAAACAAAAATTGCCAGAACCGAAAATCGCGAATAAAAAATCGCGAAATACAAAAATCGCCAAATACAAAAATCGCCAAAATCAAAAATCGCAAAAACAAAAATCGACAAAATCAACAATCGCCAAAAATGAATAAAATAGTTTGCTAAAAAATGTATTCCCAGTTTATTTATTTCGGTTATGATGGGTGTAGCGAAGCGCTTCGGGTTACTGCTAGTATACTATATATATATGGGGCGTTTCATGTCAAGTGACCCAACTTTTGAAACCGATGTCTTCCGATCAGGATGAAATTTGCACCAAGGTTAGTCCTATTGGATAGTAGTTTAGACACATTTTTCAACAAGATTGGTCCAGAACTCTCTGAGTTAGAGGGGGTCAAAATTTGACATTTTGACCAAGCAGGTGTTTTTTCTCATCCATGTAACTTTTCACCTATTTTTCTTAGCAAAACTTGTCCCAAATAGTGTATATAGCTATTTCGCGAAGTATAGCCTCCAGTGCTCTCATCAAGATCGCATCTTATATGCGACTGCTTTATTCCATTGGGCAAAGAATTATTGTAAACAAACTAAAATAATTTTTAGTAGCAAAGAGGATCATGAGGAAACATTGAAAACACTGAAGAGCAGATTCGATGCTACGATAACAATCGATGGCACCGCTCAATACCATGCTTTTATACCGCTTGTCGATGGAGAACCAAGTTTTCTGCCTGCACTCAATGCGATTTCTTTCCAAAGTCAAAAAAGCTGAACCTAGTAACGATAAATAGAAACTCTAATGTTATTTCGAGTCCGAGAAAATTGAAAAATGATTCATAACCGTAATCCCAATTCGCTATAAGATTTTTAAACAATAGCAACCTATAAAATTCCAATCAGAAATAAATTCTATACGAAATCGCAAAAAAACGCACTATACAGATTCGCCATTCGCCAAAAATGTCACGTCCATGGGCATTAAGCCATTTGATCTTTAACAAAAATAATTTTAATAGCAATAAAAATATACGGATGTTCTGATTAATTATATAAGGAGTAAAAGGATATAGCTTATATATAAAAATGGAGT
This sequence comes from Cordilura impudica, assembly GCA_963682025.1. Classification (NCBI taxonomy): domain Eukaryota; kingdom Metazoa; phylum Arthropoda; class Insecta; order Diptera; family Scathophagidae; genus Cordilura; species Cordilura impudica. Next base: position 229,450,325 of record OY821517.1, read on the forward strand.
TTTGTATGTTTGTACGTTTGTTTGTGGTTTATAGCAGACTACACCACTGGACCGACCGTCTTGAAATTTTTACAATTTTAACATATAATATCTGAAGTACTACGGAAGCAAGAGTTCTGAAACTATGTCCATGTACATATTAAACTAATTTGAAGAGTTGCGAAAAAATGCGCGAGATCGGACTAATGGGCGTGGCACCCCCATAAAAAGTAAATACTTAATATCATATAACTCAAGTACTATAATAGAAAAGGCCTTGGGACTTTGAGTTCGTAAGTTATTAATGTGAGTAGTCGGACAAAAAATAGGCCGCATGGGACCAATGGGCGTGGCACCCCCATTGAAAGTAAATATTAAATGACATACATCTAGAGTACTGTAATAATGAAAGCCTTGGAACTTTGTCAGAGTTCATGAGTTATTAATTTGAGCAGTCTGATAAAAATAGGCGGAATTTCCAGTGGGCGTGGCACCCGCATACAAAGTAAATATTTATATCATATAACTGAGTACTATAATAGATAAAGCCTTGGAACTTTTTCAGAGTTCTTGAGTTATTAATGTGAGTAGTCGGACAAAAAATGGGTCATATCAGGCCAATGGGCGTGGCACCTCCACAAAAAAAAAGAAGTACTATGAAAATGACAGTTTTGAAGCTTTTGACAAGTACATTACTTACCTATGTGCGTAGTCGTTTAATATATGGGCGGAATCACCAAAATCAAAAATCGCCATAACCGAAAATCGCGAAAAACATAAATCACCAAAATCAAAAATCACAAAAAAACAAAAGTCGTCGATGTTAAAAATCGCCAAAACCGAAAATCGCAAATTACAAAAATCGCCAAAAACAAAAATTGCCAGAACCGAAAATCGCGAATAAAAAATCGCGAAATACAAAAATCGCCAAATACAAAAATCGCCAAAATCAAAAATCGCAAAAACAAAAATCGACAAAATCAACAATCGCCAAAAATGAATAAAATAGTTTGCTAAAAAATGTATTCCCAGTTTATTTATTTCGGTTATGATGGGTGTAGCGAAGCGCTTCGGGTTACTGCTAGTATACTATATATATATGGGGCGTTTCATGTCAAGTGACCCAACTTTTGAAACCGATGTCTTCCGATCAGGATGAAATTTGCACCAAGGTTAGTCCTATTGGATAGTAGTTTAGACACATTTTTCAACAAGATTGGTCCAGAACTCTCTGAGTTAGAGGGGGTCAAAATTTGACATTTTGACCAAGCAGGTGTTTTTTCTCATCCATGTAACTTTTCACCTATTTTTCTTAGCAAAACTTGTCCCAAATAGTGTATATAGCTATTTCGCGAAGTATAGCCTCCAGTGCTCTCATCAAGATCGCATCTTATATGCGACTGCTTTATTCCATTGGGCAAAGAATTATTGTAAACAAACTAAAATAATTTTTAGTAGCAAAGAGGATCATGAGGAAACATTGAAAACACTGAAGAGCAGATTCGATGCTACGATAACAATCGATGGCACCGCTCAATACCATGCTTTTATACCGCTTGTCGATGGAGAACCAAGTTTTCTGCCTGCACTCAATGCGATTTCTTTCCAAAGTCAAAAAAGCTGAACCTAGTAACGCCAAGAAAAGATTGGCAAAAAACAGCAAAAAAGGCGATAAATAAGCTGGATGAAAGACTGGGTATTTTAAAATTTTTAAAACTTAAATACTTCATCGGCAACAATAAATAAATTAAAAACAAGTAAGAAAATTTTAGAAACACTTACACACTAATAGGAAAAAATTCATATTAGTGCTATGCTAAAAATTGAAAAACCGTTGTCTTGAGTTACAAAACAAAAAGCGACCAAAAAGCTCTTAAAGGAAATAACTTAAGCTTTCTTTTGAGCAAAAAAAAAAAAAGCCTTTTTGACTTTGAGAAAAAAAGTCAAAAATTTTTTTATTTTTTTTTTAAATTTTTTCTTCCGAAAGATTGAAGAAATAGCTATCTAAACTATTTGAGACAAATTTTGCTACGAACAATAGGTAAAAAGTTACATGGATGAGAAAAAACACTTGTTTGGCCAAAATGTCAAATTTTGACACCCTCTAACTTAGAGAATTCTGGACCGATATTGTTGGAAAATTGTGTCTAAATTACTATTCAATAGGACTAACCTTGGTGAAAATTTCATCCTGATCGGAAGATATCGATTTCATATGTAAGGAGTAAAAGGATATATATAATTGGAAACATAGTTTTTTAATCAATTACCATGAACATGTTTTAATTGATAAAGATCAATTAATAGTTTAAATGGAATACTGTTTGATATTGCGTAATATTCATAAAGCCAGTTACTATACTATTTCACGAATGTTAACACATTTTTTTGTGAAGATTTTATAACTTTAAACCATATTTAATAATTAGGTAATAAAAACAATCCATTATTTAATAAAAAAATACAGCTAAAACCTATAATATTCATACCCCTTTAGAAAATATGTAGCATAACACATTGATAACGTGTTGTTTCCTTTGTACCCATCTGTGCTTCAAAAACTATACACATCCTCACTTAATTTACCCAGGGTATGACACATAAGGCGATATTGTGTGTAGAACATTCTTTTAGAGCGATACACCCAACTGAAATTGAAGAAGTAAATGGTAGTGTCAACAAAAAGTCAGATGTTATCTTGCTTCAAAGTCATGAACCTCTAAATGTCGATAGTGAAAGCTTAAAACCTTCGAAAGTAAAATACGAGGAAATAAGTAAAAGGGTTGTCGCCATTGAAAATCGTATATCGCATGAGTTTGGGGAAGTTGAGTTCAATACAACAATCTTTACCGACACCTTTTAATTCTGTCAACGGAAGCGGTGTACTTTGTGGACCAGAGCTTGTACAAACACAGTACGAACGAGTTTTAGGTGAGACAGCATCTTTGTTATCGCCAGCTACCGAGCATTTAGCTCAGAGGCTGAGTCGTGGTTTAAAGATACGCCATAGTATTGACCAAACATTTCACTTGAGTTCTTCAAACTAAGGCGAAAAGAGGTACACTACAAAATGTACCAGAATGCAATTGACAGTGAACCCTCTGCTGCCAAACTCGTTCTATACTGAAGGTAATCTCAGGCGAGGCAATCCTAATACTATGCACACGGGCCTCTTATCACTATCCCAACTGCAACAAACCAGTTTAGAACTGGAATCAGATAAATATTCAATTAATGAACAGTGTATGTCGGGTGAAGAATTTTTTAGTGATTTTGGTTCTCAAAGTCCTTACTGCAAAGTGAACACAGTTTCAATGAACAATAGATGTGTTGACATTGTGAAGACACCTATTATTCGTAAAACTCCCATATTGCCACCAAAATCGTTGCCAAAAAAGACATAATCGATTAAAACTCTATCAAATAAGCCATCAATTACAAGTACAATACCCTATCGTGTTGCCATTTCAACGCCAGTTAATGAGGAAGCCGGTGGTTGGGCGTCGATCGCACAATTAATATCTCAGAATGCTGGCATGGATTGGTAAATAGTAGTAGCGAACGCAGGGTTACAAGAACTGCTTGTCATCCTGAACAAATGCAATTCAAATGTAATCAGATGGTTTCGTTTAAGCAAGATATAACATGTATGGAAAGTATTACGCCAACTGATATCATCAGGAAGATGCACCTAACACAATCATGAATAACACACCTATCGCTAAACGAAACCAGAGCACGAGTGTCAATAGTCCAACGTGGAAACGACGTCAACGGTCAGCTGCTATAAATTATTCTCAAAAACATATGATACAGTCTGTTGTAACCGATGAAAAATTGATAAAAATTCGAAATTGAAATGAAAAGCCCTTAAAACGAGTAAATAGCAAAACTTACATAAATGATAAATAGAAACTCTAATGTTATTTCGAGTCCGAGAAAATTGAAAAATGATTCATAACCGTAATCCCAATTTGCTATAAGATTTTTAAACAATAGCAACCTATAAAATTCCAATCAGAAATAAATTCTATACGAAATCGCAAAAAAACGCACTATACAGATTCGCCATTCGCCAAAAATGTCACGTCCATGGGTATTAAGCCATTTGATCTTTAACAAAAATAATTTTAATAGCAATAAAAATATACGGATGTTCTGATTAATTATATAAGGAGTAAAAGGATATAGCTTATATATAAAAATGGAGTTTTGTATGTTTGTACGTTTGTTTGTGGTTTATAGCAGACTACACCACTGGACCGACCGTCTTGAAATTTTTAAAATTTTAACATATAATATCTGAAGTACTACGGAAGCAAGAGTTCTGAAACTATGTCCATGTACATATTAAACTAATTTGAAGAGTTGCGAAAAAATGCGCGAGATCGGACTAATGGGCGTGGCACCCCCATAAAAAGTAAATACTTAATATCATATAACTCAAGTACTATAATAGAAAAGGCCTTGGGACTTTGAGTTCGTAAGTTATTAATGTGAGTAGTCGGACAAAAAATAGGCCGCATGGGACCAATGGGCGTGGCACCCCCATTGAAAGTAAATATTAAATGTCATACATCTAGAGTACTGTAATAATGAAAGCCTTGGAACTTTGTCAGAGTTCATGAGTTATTAATTTGAGCAGTCTGATAAAAATAGGCGGAATTTCCAGTGGGCGTGGCACCCGCATACAAAGTAAATATTTATATCATATAACTGAGTACTATAATAGATAAAGCCTTGGAACTTTTTCAGAGTTCTTGAGTTATTAATGTGAGTAGTCGGACAAAAAATGGGTCATATCAGGCCAATGGGCGTGTCACCTCCACAAAAAAAAGAAGTACTATGAAAATGACAGTTTTGAAGCTTTTGACAAGTACATTACTTACCTATGTGCGTAGTCGTTTAATATATGGGCGGAATCACCAAAATCAAAAATCGCCATAACCGAAAATCGCGAAAAACATAAATCACCAAAATCAAAAATCACAAAAAAACAAAAGTCGTCGATGTTAAAAATCGCCAAAACCGAAAATCGCAAATTACAAAAATCGCCAAAAACAAAAATTGCCAGAACCGAAAATCGCGAATAAAAAATCGCGAAATACAAAAATCGCCAAATACAAAAATCGCCAAAATCAAAAATCGCAAAAACAAAAATCGACAAAATCAACAATCGCCAAAAATGAATAAAATAGTTTGCTAAAAAATGTATTCCCAGTTTATTTATTTCGGTTATGATGGGTGTAGCGAAGCGCTTCGGGTTACTGCTAGTATACTATATATATATGGGGCGTTTCATGTCAAGTGACCCAACTTTTGAAACCGATGTCTTCCGATCAGGATGAAATTTGCACCAAGGTTAGTCCTATTGGATAGTAGTTTAGACACATTTTTCAACAAGATTGGTCCAGAACTCTCTGAGTTAGAGGGGGTCAAAATTTGACATTTTGACCAAGCAGGTGTTTTTTCTCATCCATGTAACTTTTCACCTATTTTTCTTAGCAAAACTTGTCCCAAATAGTGTATATAGCTATTTCGCGAAGTATAGCCTCCAGTGCTCTCATCAAGATCGCATCTTATATGCGACTGCTTTATTCCATTGGGCAAAGAATGATTGTAAACAAACTAAAATAATTTTTAGTAGCAAAGAGGATCATGAGGAAACATTGAAAACACTGAAGAGCAGATTCGATGCTACGATAACAATCGATGGCACCGCTCAATACCATGCTTTTATACCGCTTGTCGATGGAGAACCAAGTTTTCTGCCTGCACTCAATGCGATTTCTTTCCAAAGTCAAAAAAGCTGAACCTAGTAACGCCAAGAAAAGATTGGCAAAAAACAGCAAAAAAGGCGATAAATAAGCTGGATGAAAGACTGGGTATTTTAAAATTTTTAAAACTTAAATACTTCATCGGCAACAATAAATAAATTAAAAACAAGTAAGAAAATTTTAGAAACACACACTAATAGGAAAAAATTCATATTAGTGCTATGCTAAAAATTGAAAAACCGTTGTCTTGAGTTACAAAACAAAAAGCGACCAAAAAGCTCTTAAAAGAAATAACTTAAGCTTTCTTTTGAGCAAAAAAAAAAGCCTTTTTGACTTTGAGAAAAAAAGTCAAAAATTTTTTTATTTTTTTTTTAAATTTTTTCTTCCGAAAGATTGAAGAAATAGCTATCTAAACTATTTGAGACAAATTTTGCTACGAACAATAGGTAAAAAGTTACATGGATGAGAAAAAACACCTGTTTGGCCAAAATGTCAAATTTTGACACCCTCTAACTTAAAGAATTCTGGACCGATATTGTTGGAAAATTGTGTCTAAATTACTATTCAATAGGACTAACCTTGGTGAAAATTTCATCCTGATCGGAAGATATCGATTTCATATGTAAGGAGTAAAAGGATATATATAATTGGAAACAGTTTTTTAATCAATTACCATGAACATGTTTTAATTGATAAAGATCAATTAATAATTTAAATGGAATACTGTTTGATATTGCGTAATATTCATAAAGCCAGTTACTATACTATTTCACGAATGTTAACACATTTTTTTGTGAAGATTTTATAACTTTAAACCATATTTAATAATTAGGTAATAAAAACAATCCATTATTTAATAAAAAAAATACAGCTAAAACCTATAATATTCATACCCCTTTAGAAAATATGTAGCATAACACATTGATAACGTGTTGTTTCCTTTGTACCCATGGGTGCTTCAAAAACTATACACAGCCTCACTTAATTTACCTAGGGTATGACACATAAGGCGATATTGTGTGTAGAACATTCTTTTAGAGCGATACACCCAACTGAAATTGAAGAAGTAAATGGTAGTGTCAACAAAAAGTCAGATGTTATCTTGCTTCAAAGTCATGAACCTCTAAATGTCGATAGTGAAAGCTTAAAACCTTCGAAAGTAAAATACGAGGAAATAAGTAAAAGGGTTGTCACCATTGAAAATCGTATATCGCATGAGTTTGGGGAAGTTGAGTTCAATACAACAATCTTTACCGACACCTTTTAATTCTGTCAACGGAAGCGGTGTACTTTGTGGACCAGAGCTTGTACAAACACAGTACGTACGAGTTGTAGGTGAGACAGCATCTTTGTTGTCGCCAGCTACCGAGCATTTAGCTCAGAGGCTGAGTCGTGGTTTAAAGATACGCCATAGTATTGACCAAACATTTCACTTGAGTTCTTCAAACTAAGGCGAAAAGAGGTACACTACAAAATGTACCAGAAGGCAATTGACAGTGAACCCTCTGCTGCCAAACTCGTTCTATACTGAAGGTAATCTCAGGCGAGGCAATCCTAATACTATGCACACGGGCCTCTTATCACTATCCCAACTGCAACAAACCAGTTTAGAACTGGAATCAGATAAATATTCAATTATTGAACAGTGGATGTCGGGGGTGAAGAATTTTTTAGTAATTTTGGTTCTCAAAGTCCTTACTGCAAAGTGAACACAGTTTCAATGAACAATAGATGTGTTGACATTGTGAAGACACCTATTATTCGTAAAACTCCCATATTGCCACCAAAATCGCTGCCAAAAAAGACATAATCGATTAAAACTCTATCAAATAAGCCATCAATTACAAGTAAAATACCCTATCGTGTTGCCATTTCAACGCCAGTTAATGAGGAAGCCGGTGGTTGGGCGTCGATCGCACAATTAATATCTCAGAATGCTGGCATGGATTGGTAAATAGTAGTAGCGAACGCAGGGTTACAAGAACTGCTTGTCATCCTGAACAAATGCAATTCAAATGTAATCAGATGGTTTCGTTTAAGCAAGATATAACATGTATGGAAAGTATTACGCCAACTGATATCATCAGGAAGATGCACCTAACACAATCATGAATAACACACCTATCGCTAAACGAAACCAGAGCACGAGTGTCAATAGTCCAACGTGGAAACGACGTCAACGGTCAGCTGCTATAAATTATTCTCAAAAACATATGATATAGTCTGTTGTAACCGATGAAAAATTGATAATAATTCGAAATTTAAATGAAAAGCCCTTAAAACCAAGGTTCAGAAAATACACACACGAAACACACAATGTTCTGTTCAAAAGCAGCCAACACATATCTTTATTTTCATATCAATTATGTGCGTTTCTAAATTTTCTACGGTGCCCAACACAACCATGACTGTGTTCGTTTTAATATTTCGTTATTTACACGAACATTTTTGTATCACATACTTTTTGTTTCAATCACAGATAAAGCCCACATTTTTGAGTGTTGCTTTATTTGAACTTCATGTTCTGGTACGTGTAATGAAAAAAAACACAGAACATGTACAATAAACAGGTTCGAGTTCAGTTATATTTTAAGTCGTGTTGTGGCTCGTGTAGTAAGAAAAAACACAACATGTACAATAAACAGGTTCGAGTTCAGTTATATTTTAAGTCGTGTTTAAAATATAACTGAACTCGAACCTGTTGTACATGTTGTGTTTTTTCTCACTACACGAGCCACAACACGACTTAAAATATAACTGAACTCGAACCTGTTTATTGTATATGTTCTGTGTTTTTTTTCAGTACACTTACCAGAACATGAACTTCAAATAAAGCAACACTCAAAAATGTGTGCTTTATGTGTGATTGAAACAAAAAGTATGTGATACAAAAATGTTCGTGTAAATAACGAAATATTAAAACGAACACAGTCATGGTTGTGTTGGGCACCGAAGAAAATTTAAAAACAAACATAATTGGTATGAAAATAAAAATATGTGTGTGTTGGTCTAAGTTATGTTTGTTTACATATATGTAAGAGTTTTTTATTCAGTGTGTGTTTTTTTCTGAACTCTGCTTAAAACGAGTAAATAGCAAAACTTACCTTAATGATAAATAGAAACTCTAATGTTATTTCGAGTCCGAGAAAATTGAAAAATGATTCATAACCGTAATCCCAATTCGCCTATAAGATTTTTAAACAATAGCAACCTATAAAATTCCAATCAGAAATAAATTCTATACGAAATCGCAAAAAAACGCACTATACAGATTCGCCATTCGCCAAAAATGTCACGTCCATGGGCATTAAGCCATTTGATCTTTAACAAAAATAATTTTAATAGCAATAAAAATAAATAAAAATATACGGATGTTCTGATTAATTATATAAGGAGTAAAAGGATATAGCTTATATATAAAAATGGAGTTTTGTATGTTTGTACGTTTGTTTGTGGTTTGTAGCAGACTACACCACTGGACCGATCGTCTTGAAATTTTTACAATTTTAACATATAATATCTGAAGTACTACGAAAGCAAGAGTTCTGAAACTATGTCCATGTACATATTAAACTAATTTGAAGAGTTGCGAAAAAATGCGCGGGATCGGACCAATGGGCGTGGCACCCCCATAAAAAGTAAATACTTAATATCATATAACTCGAGTACTATAATAGAAAAGGCCTTGGGACTTTGAGTTCATAAGTTATTAATGTGAGTAGTCGGACAAAAAATAGGCCGCATGGGACCAATGGGCGTGGCACCCCCATTGAAAGTAAATATTAAATGTCATACATCTAGAGTACTGTAATAATGAAAGCCTTGGAACTTTGTCAGAGTTCATGAGTTATTAATTTGAGCAGTCTGATAAAAATAGGCGGGATTTCCAGTGGGCGTGGCACCCGCATACAAAGTAAATATTTATATCATATAACTGAGTACTATAATAGATAAAGCCTTGGAACTTTGTCAGAGTTCATGAGTTATTAATGTGAGTAGTCGGACAAAAATGGGTCATATCAGACCAATGGGCGTGTCACCTCCACAAAAAATAAGAAGTATTATGAAAATGACAGTTTTGAAGCTTTTGACAAGTACATTACTTACCTATGTGCGTAGTCGTTTAATATATGGGCGGAATCACCAAAATCAAAAATCGCCATAACCGAAAATCGCGAAAAACATAAATCACCAAAATCAAAAATCACAAAAAAACAAAAATCGTCGATGTTAAAAATCGCCAAAACCGAAAATCGCAAATAACAAAAATCGCCAAAAACAAAAATTGCCAGAACCGAAAATCGCGAAAAAAAACTCGCGAAATACAAAAATCGCCAAATACAAAAATCGCCAAAATCAGAAATCGCAAAAACAAAAATCGACAAAATCAACAATCGCCAAAAATAAATAAAATAGTTTGCTAAAAAATGTATTCCCAGTTTATTTATTTCGGTTATGATGGGTGTAGCGAAGCGCTTCGGGTTACTGCTAGTATACTATATATATATGGGGCGTTTCATGTCAAGTGACCCAACTTTTGAAACCGATGTCTTCCGATCAGGATGAAATTTGCACCAAGGTTAGTCCTATTGGATAGTAGTTTAGACACATTTTTCAACAAGATTGGTCCAGAACTCTCTGAGTTAGAGGGGGTCAAAATTTGACATTTTGACCAAGCAGGTGTTTTTTCTCATCCATGTAACTTTTCACCTATTTTTCTTAGCAAAACTTGTCCTAAATAGTGTATATAGCTATTTCGCGAAGTATAGCCTCCAGTGCTCTCATCAAGATCGCATCTTATATGCGACTGCTTTATTCCATTGGGCAAAGAATTATTGTAAACAAACTAAAATATTTTTTAGTAGCAAAGAGGATCATGAGGAAACATTGAAAACACTGAAGAGCAGATTCGATGCTACGATAACAATCGATGGCACCGCTCAATACCATTCTTTTATACCGCTTGTCGGTGGAGAACCCAAGTTTTCTGCCTCCACTCATTGCGATTTCTTTCCAAAGTCAAAAAAGCTGAACCTAGTAACGCCAAGAAAAGATTGGCAAAAAACAGCAAACAAAAAGGCGATAAATAAGCTGGATGAAAGACTGGGTATTTAAAAATTTTTAAAACTTAAATACTTCATCGGCTACAATAAATAAATTAAAAACAAGTAAGAAAATTTTAGAAACACTTACACACTAATAGGAAAAAATTCATATTAGTGCTATGCTAAAAATTGAAAAACCGTTGTCTTGAGTTACAAAACATTTTTGTTGATAGATATCCCACTTGCACCCCACTAAGCGACCAAAAAGCTCTTAAAGGAAATAACTTAAGCTTTCTTTTGAGCAAAAAAAAAAAAGCCTTTTTGACTTTGAGAAAAAAAGTCAAAAATTTTTTTATTTTTTTTTTAAATTTTTTCTTCCGAAAGATTGAAGAAATAGCTATCTAAACTATTTGCGACAAATTTTGCTACGAACAATAGGTAAAAAGTTACATGGATGAGAAAAAACACTTGTTTGGCCAAAATGTCAAATTTTGACACCCTCTAACTTAGAGAATTCTGGACCGATATTGTTGGAAAATTGTGTCTAAATTACTATTCAATAGGACTAACCTTGGTGAAAATTTCATCCTGATCGGAAGATATCGATTTCATATGTAAGGAGTAAAAGGATATATATAATTGGAAACATAGTTTTTTAATCAATTACCATGAACATGTTTTAATTGATAAAGATCAATTAATAATTTAAATGGAATACTGTTTGATATTGCGTAATATTCATAAAGCCAGTTACTATACTATTTCACGAATGTTAACACATTTTTTTGTGAAGATTTTATAACTTTAAACCATATTTAGTAATTAGGTAATAAAAACAATCCATTATTTAATAAAAAAATACAGCTAAAACCTATAATATTCATACCCCTTTAGAAAAAATGTAGTATAACACATTGATAACGTGTTGTTTCCTTTGTACCCATGGGTGCTTCAAAAACTATACACAGCCTCACTTAATTTACCCAGGGTATGACACATAAGGCGTCGTTGTATGTAGAACATTCTTTTAGAGCGATACACCCAACTGAAATTGAAGAAGTAAATGGTAGTGTCAAAAGAAAGTTAGATGTTATCTTGCTTCAAAGTCATGAACCTCTAAATGTCGATAGTGAAAGCTTAAAACCTTCGAAAGTTAAATACAAGGAAATAAGTAATAGGGTTGTCGCCATTGAAAATCGTATATCGCATGAGTTTGGGGAAGTTCAGAATTCAACACAACAATCTTTACCGACACCTTTTAATTCTGTCAACGGAAGTGGTGTACTTTGTGGACCAGAGCTTGTACAAACACAGTACGAACGAGTTGTAGGTGAGACAGCATCTTTGTTATCGCCAGCTACCGAGCATTTAGCTCAGAGGCTGAGTCGTGGTTTAAAGATACGCCATAGTATTGATCAACGCGTTATTCTTTCACCAAGTGCTCGAAAAATTGGGACTATGCGTCGACGTTCTCAAGAACAATCGCGACTGTTGCGTAACGAAACATATCACTTGACTTCTTCAAACTAAGGTGAAAATAGCTACACTTCAAAATGTACCAGAAGCCAATTGCAGTTGACAGTAAACCCTCTGCTGCCAAACTCGTTCTATGCTAAAAGTAATACTATGCACACGGGCCCCTTATCACTATCCCAACTACAACAAACGAGTTTAGAACTGGAATCAGATAAATATTCAATTAATGAATAGTGGATGTCGTGAAGAATTTTTTAGTGATTTTGGTTCTCAAAGCCCTTACTGCAAATTGAACATAGTTTCAATGAACAATAGATGTGTTGACATTGTCAAGACCAGAGTTCAGAAAAAAACACACACTGAATAAAAAATTCGTACATATATGTAAACAAACATAACTTAGACCAACACACACATATTTTTATTTTCATATCAATTATGTTTGTTTTTAAATTTTCTTCGGTGCCCAACACAACCATGACTGTGTTCGTTTTAATATTTCGTTATTTACACGAACATTTTTCTATCACGTACTTTTTGTTTCAATCACACATAAAGCACACATTTTTGAGTGTTGCTTTATTTGAAGTTCATGTTCTGGTACGTGTACTGAAAAAAAACACAGAACATGTACAATAAACAGGTTCGAGTTCAGTTATATTTTAAGTCGTGTTGTGGCTCGTGTAGTAATAAAAAACAGAACATGTACAATAAACAGGTTCGAGTTCAGTTATATTTTAAACACCACGACACAGTCATGGTTGTGTTGGGCACCGTAGAAAATTTAGAAACGCACATAATTGATATGAAAATAAAGATATGTGTTGGCTGCTTTTGAACAGAACATTGTGTGTTTCATGTGTGTATTTTCTGAACCTTGGTCAAGACACCTATTATTCGTAAAACTCCTATATTGCCACCAAAATCGTTGCCAAAAACACATCATCGATTAAAACTCTATCGATTAAAACTCTACCTATCAAAGCCAGTTAATGAGGAAGCCGGTGGTTGGGCGTCGATCGCACAATTAATATTTCAGAAAGCTGGCATGGTAATGGCCACAGTTTATACCAGTTGTGACAGCTTGACAGCTGTCAAAAACGCAATCTCGAACCGTATGGCTTTGTTTACCTTTTTCTGCATTTTGTTTTGGTAAAGCAGTGCGAAAGAGATTAAAAAATAGGATATACAAAATATAATGTGTGCAAGTGAACAGCTATAAAACAGGTTTTCAACCACTGACAGCATAAAAAATGAAAACAATGGAAAAATATAGTGAGTATAAACATTGAAAACAAAATTCATAAAAATGTATTTTTGACAAATTAACATTTAATTTAGTAATCTGTGGTATTTTCTGTTCAGAAATAAAAATTATAAAAGGTGCATATTAAAACCCAAAGCTTGTGATTGTTATACCAGTATTGTTGCTATAAATGCTGGTAAAATTTGCCATTTACATTCACCAGTACTCAACCCAGGGCCGAAAGGAAGGAACCAAAAATTACTATGGCTGAGCTAACTATTGGTCCAGTTGCTGGTGGCGAGACACGAAACTTTTCGCAAGTTGAATTGTGGTATTATTGCCTTGGATTATGTCTTGCGTGTGAGTGGTCCTAAATCGTAATTTATCCGGTAATATTCCCATCGCTCTGTGGTATTATTGCCTTGGATTATGTCTGGTGTGTGAGTGGTCCTAAATCGTAATTTATGCGGTAATATTCCCATCGCTCTGGGCACTATACTATTGGCTTTATAAATAAAACATTAATTTGGCACTTTTTTTACTCCTATAAGTATGTTTTTTGTCATAGACACCTAGCTTAAAAAGAACCAAAATTAGACGGAACAGAACAAAAAATCTGAAATTTAACAACAATTATCTACAATTGAGAACGCTTCTAAACAACAGCCTCCTGAACAGATTTAATTTAAATTTTATAAAGGCTAGTTGAAACAATTATGAACAAATACAAAACTACCAAGAACTACAAAAATTGATTGAGTCTTTGGAAATGGGATTGAAGACTCAAAAGAAGACAAAACTCAAAAGACTTAGAAAAATTAGTAGATGGACTACAAGCAGAAGTTGCTAAGAAAACCCAACAACTTAAAGTTGAAAAAGTATCAGAAAATTTCAGTGACATGAAAAGGATTTGTTGTAATTGCAAAAACCAAAATCAGAAAAACAATGTAAGTTGTAAATATATATAAACCTTTTGAAATCACTGATATTCATGTTTGCACTGCATTTGTTTTTAAACCTTACAATGACGATTATATAATTAAAGTTTTAAGCCAAAATCTTCCAGTTTTCTTTGCTACAATTTATTTTTCTGCCTTTTCTTTACATGATATGATAATCATTCTTGATTAAGATATTTAGTATTAATTGCTATTTATTTTTTAATTTTGTGTACTTATAGCAACAGTACAGTACCTTTGAATCAGTGTGTAGAACCGGTCTTCACAACCCACATTAAACAGCAAATTAGTAGTAGTCACAAATCTGGACAATCTAACAGTGCACATAGCCCTTCCGACCCACAACACAACAACGACAATGGCACTTGGAGCAGCAGTTCCAGCAGTAGTATCGGCGCTTGAGGAGACAGTTCTGCGAATGTATCAGGCTGTGCAAATTTTATTATACTCATTGAATCAGTGGCTATATTACTCGCAATACCTGTTATTTTAAGACGGCCGTTAACCATAAGAAAACTATCTGGTTTTAAATATGAATGTATTTTGATGGATATAGTTTACAGCCTGAAGCATTTGATACACAAAGTTTGTTAGGACATATAAAGGTAAATTTGTTGCGTAACTTTGTAAAGCTAGCAACTTTGTTGTAAATCGACAACCTAATTGTAAAAGTTATTAAAAATAACCATTGAAATTTAATAAAAAAAAACACTATATTAACTTTTATCAAAGATGTATATTATTTATTATAAATATGTAAGAAAATAAAGTTTATTACAGTTGCAATATAATTGGTAAAATAAGCATTTATGAAAATAACATCTTCCGGCGTTTCGTAGTGTAGAAACAGATTTTTTATCGACCTTCTTTGGTCTAGATCCATCATGTTCTGTTAGAAGCAGTACCACCTCGCGAAGGATGTGGTTCTTCACCACGCATGACAGTCTTGGGTAAGGAGAAGCCAGGTGTTTAAAATGCATATGTGCATTGTATTATACTATGTATCGCGCTACTCTTACCCCTGGATTGCAGCGAGTGACAATACAATTTGTTTTATAATTAAATTAAAATCAATAGTTTAATTTTTAATGGGGTTTGTTTTAAAGAACTAAAAGAACGTTGTGTTGTCACTCTCTGAAATTCCTATGTCCCAAAAAATTTATCGGTCCACCCACAATCAAAACCTAAAAATAAAAATTTATAGAAATTAAAAAATCATAAAAAATAAAAATTCATAAAA
The DNA here is from genome assembly GCA_963682025.1 of Cordilura impudica. NCBI lineage: Eukaryota > Metazoa > Arthropoda > Insecta > Diptera > Scathophagidae > Cordilura > Cordilura impudica. The sequence goes on from OY821517.1 coordinate 229,466,047, forward strand.
ATTAAAAAGTATAAAAATAAAAAATTCACAAAAATTAAAAAGTATAAAAATAAAAAATTCACAAAAATTTAAAAGTATAAAAATAAAAAATTCACAAAAATTTCAAAGTATAAAAATAAAATATACTTTCCTTTACTTTTTTGGTTTTATGCATTGTTCTATTTGAATTGAATGTGTAAAGTATTTTCTGGCACATAATTTGAAACTAAATAAATGAGAATCCAAAAAAAAAAAAAAAAAAAAAAATCAGGCTGAATTCTCGTAAATTTTCGGGTTTTAATGAAACATTAATTTATCCGGAATTTGTGATTATCCGGAATGTGCTCATCCCCAAGCATTCCGAATAACAGGGCTTTTACTGTATGAACAACATATCGTTAGCTAAACGTGCAAAGGTCGTAAGTCCATATTTTTTCGAAATTGAGATTTTGATGCAGAAATGTTTAACAGGTTGAAGTACATTATTTACAAAAAGAAAAATTTTAGATATGTCATTTTTAGTTGTTGTTTTGCAGTGATGTGCAAAAGTCGTAAGTCCAAATGTAACAAAAGAAAAGGTCGTAAGTCCATTAAAAAAATACATATTGAAAATGTCAGTCAAAGTATCAATTTTATTGAATGATATTCAGATCAAATGGTCAGACACACTTAAAAATATACTATTCTTTTTTAGTCTCATCAAATTAGACTTAGCGATATCCGTCTGACACATCGATTTTCTGTTCGTATAGTTGTCTGTTGAAAGCCTGATAGATCTTTAACGAAAAACAGAAACGATTATAAAACTATCACTTACTGTTTGCAATTTTTTCAATTTAGTGTGCCTTGCAATTTATTTTCAATTAAGTGTGCGTTGCAATTTATTTTAATGCGGTAAATAAAAAAATTGTGGAAAATTATTAGTTTCCAAAGAACAGCGCAACTATTTTCATGGTCAATTCAAATTTCAGACGCAAGTTAATGCTAAATTAAAGAACGTATTGGTCGATTCCGTTGGAGATCTTTTAACTAGAGAAAATGTATTAACCGAAGACAAGTTACAGTTGACAGTGATGATGTTTGTAACCATCTTTAATTATACCGATCGACTCAGAATCACTTTCTGGGTCGATATAGCAATGTCCGTCCGTCCGTCTGTGTGTCCATGTAAACCTTGTAATCAAATTCCAGGTCGCCAGTATGAATATATTTTGATGCAATGTAGTATACAAGCGTCTATCGGCCATAGGCTGAACGCTATTTAAATTGGTAAAAATCGAACCATGTCCAAATTTGATTTAAGCTTATTTTCTATATCCAATTAGTTGGGTCTATGAGATAGGGTCTCTAAACGCATGGTATAGGGTATCGTATAGTCGGTCTAGACCGAGTATAATTTTCTTACTTGTTTTTTATTTAATTTTGAATTTTTAACTTTAACTACTTTCTTTTAATTTCATTGTTTAACGTAAATACTCATACTTTCTTTTCCCAACTGTTCATTAACGTAACTTTCTAATTGTCGAAAAGCTTGGGAAATTTTAAAACTGTTATATTAAGCTAGATTAAGGATCCATTTTGAAAATAATAAATGAATTACTCTTCTGAAAAATCTAGACCGAGTGTGTACCATATTTTATTAGCGGAGTTTTTTTCTAATTTAATTTGTCCACCATTTTTAAAAATTTAAAATTTAAAAATAATTAACAATAAATTGTAAAAAATTTTCGTTTTTACCACACTCGTATATTTTTCGGAAAAATATACAAGAATCTACCGTGTATGCGATATTAAATCCCCGTGGGATAAAAACAATTTTCTTGATGTATCAGCAAGTGAATATCAATAATATGTGCGTTGTTAATAAAACAAACACAATGTGACGAGTGGAAGTCGCACTTACACGCTCGTTTTCCCACACACAGCCTAACCACCCATCACACACACTATACCCAAGCACATTCCATACATGGACTGATGAAAAGGTTAGTGTTCCAACAAAATAAAACCCAAAATAAACAAAAATATTATTTCCATTTCTGATTAGTTCATATTATATGAGTCACCCTAAGAAATATTATTTTAATTATGCCCCGTTATTTTAAGATTACATGAAATACAAAAGAGGAACATAAATATTAGTTTTGTTGTACACTTTATTCACCACGGTATGAAACCGGTTTTTTTTTGTAAAAGAGTATACTCATTGAATTTCATTTAAAATAATATATATACTCATTGAATTTCATTGAAAATAATATATATACATACATAGAGAGAAAGAAGAAACGTTAAGTTTATTGTGGATTGTATGTTAACACCATAACAAAATCAATGTATTCATATATAAAAGCACAATAGGTAATAACATGCTCTCTAAGAAAACCAAAGCACATTATTTTTAGTTTAGTTAATAATATCGAAATATACAAAAGAAACGTACGAAATGTTAGTTTAATTGTAAACCCTTATGTACAAAAATATACTAACCATTCAGTGTATATATTTAATGACAACAGTTTTGCCTTTGAAACAAAATGTTAACTATCACTTCTTAATAACATTTAAACATACAAACGAAACAATGTTAGAATATAGACACAACAACAAATTGTTCGTTCGGAAATTTATTATATAAGTTAAATGTAAAATCAAATTTTTGTAAATGACTTTCATTTGACCCCAAAAGATTTTACTCATAATGTGAATATATATGTGAATATATCTCTGTACATTAAATTGTTGAGAGAGAGAGAGTATTAACAACCCACCACATCGTGTGGTGAGAGTCTATGTTAACATTAAGCTGTCGACAAATTCCACTTATGTGGTAGACATGAAAAAGTATAAAAGGCGATACATTGTTAAGAAATGATCAGTTCGCCAGTAGACAGACTTAAGGTAAGGTCGTATTCAAATTAAAGACTGGGTATCCTCTCATCAAGCGAATACAACTGCTTCCAGAACTGGGTATAGTCATTTGGATTGAAAGCTTGTTTCACCAACATCAATCCGGTGAACATTACACAGTCTACCTACTCCGACTATTCAGTACTCCCAGTACATTTTGGGTCATTCGTCGCATTGGGTTTCCAGCTTCGATTGAACTAAACGTACTGCGACGCAAAGTGAGACAGCACTGTAGGTTGAAAGCTTGTCTCATCAACATCAACCAAGTGACCTCTACCCTGTGCCAGAGTCTGACCACACGCTCACAGTAAACAGCGGGAACAATCGTCGTATAGGGTCTTCCAGCTTCGATTTCACTAGCTATACTGTTTGTACAACGGGGAACGGCACTGTCGGTTGAAAGTTTGTTTCACCAACATAAAACAGGTGACCACTACCTCTTGTTAGAGAGCAACCACCAGAGTTAACCCTAAACTGAGAGAGTGTCTCTACACCATTAGCTATACGGGAGCAGCTGGTGGTCCCACACTGACATTACCTACGAACGAGACGCTCATTACACTCGGTTGCCAAAATCTCCTGTATATAATAAGTCTCGGTCGAAAGTAAGAGTCAATAAAGTACGATTTATAACGTTTAAAAAAAAACTGTGCGTGTTTTATTTCCCCGTCGGAAACAAATAAATATAGTGTAACGAACCCTGGACACGCTGAGGTTGCCCTAGCTTCAAAGCGGAAAACGTGTCGTTACAACAACAACAAAGAACAAGATCCCCAAAATCTATTGAAGGAAGTCGTTTCATCAGCGTGTTCCAGTACTGCACAAATGCCGAAGTGCAACTGCATCTTGTGTCAAAAGGAAAGTGCCGAACGTCAACAAACCCCTAACCAGGTATTCAAGAACCAATAATTAGTGTGAGAATTTGTATTTCAATTTTGATAAAACTAATTAAAATTTTGATTATAAAATTTAATTTTTGCCAAAGTTATTATTCCACACCTGAAATTGTTCGTTCTTTTAATCAAATATTGAATTTAGAAAAAACTACCCTAATAGTGAAACACACAAAAGTTGAAAAGTGCTATATTGTTCAGAAAATAGTTATTAGAGAAAACATATAAAACTTCATTATCGCGTTAATCAGAAAACCACAAACGTTTCGCCTCCTCGCTGCAATTGTTGTCCCCACTATCGTTCGTTCTCGCTTCTTTTCGGTATCTTTCGTTTTTTTTTCTTTGGGAAATAATTAATTTTATTAAATTGTAAAATAGTTAAAAATTTCCAATTTGTTACCTCTTTTCGTGTTTCTTATTTTTTCCACAATCGCGTTTGTCAGTTTTAATTGACGTTTGTTTTGTGTTAATTTTCTTAGTTTATATTTTACTCGTTACTTTTGGTACTATTAACGTTTACCAACACTGTTTTTTGAGAGTGTACTGATCTCACTTGGCAACGTCATCGATCATATGGTACATGTAAACAAACGAGAACACAGAAAATAAATAATAGATTGTGGTAGTAAAAATAATTGGAGAAATTAATACGAGAATAAAGTTCAGAAATTAAGTTAAAATAATGAAAACTGAATTCCGGGAAATTTCAAGTACGACTATTGTGGATAATTAATAGTGAAAGATAATTAGTGAAAAAGAAGATTTGAGGTAAAATTAGGATAATCGAACGGACATAAAAAGTGTTTTGCGAGTAACATAATTGATAAAAGAGGCTGCGGTGATAAAGTGAACAGTAGATTATAAATTTTAATGAATTATAATATAATAAAATTTTGGGAAAATTAATTGTCAAATAAATTAAGATTAACAAAAATTCTGAAAATTTTCTTTTTGTTTCTTTGCCGTATTCGTGGTTGTGTGTCGTCCAGCCCAGCAAGCAATTTAAGTGAAATTGAGAGTAGTGACATATGCGTGTAAATTTTTGTTGATTTTGTTATTAAATTGATTATAATTAGTTAAATTTTGGAAATTGACAGTTGCTAACCCAGCAAACATTTTTGTTACTATTCGGGAAAATACATGAAGTTGATTTTTCGTTAAATTTTATACAAATTTGTAAATTTAGCTCGATAATTTGAATGATATTGGAGATTTCACTTCGTGAAAAGAATTTAATTTTCATTTTGATAAATTTGTTCGGTTTGTGACAAGGAAAATAGTTTGAACCATCAATAATTTCTAACTTTTTACAAAAGTGGTTTCTGAAATTGATTCGAAACCGTAAGTTGATCTCGGAAATTATTTAAATTCATTTGTTTGTTAAACGACAAAATCAATACAATTTCCTTGGGATTCTTCTAGAACTTTTACAAAGGTGATTTCTTGAATTGATTCAAAACCGGAAGTTGATTTCGGAAATTATTAAATTCATTTTATTTGTCTAAACGACAAAAACAATACAATTTCCTTGAGATCCTTATTTAACTCCGAGAAACCCAAGCGTGGGTGAAACTTCATTTGCCATTCAGGGTCACAAAAGCAGACTCCTACATATGAAATTGCCTTAATTCAATGGCAAATACTCGGACTACAAAAATTTCATCAGTTTGTTCAATAGTTTGGTTCATACTGATACGTCTTTGACTGAGATTGAAAAATTCAATCATCTTATATCATGTCTCTCAGATGAGGCGCTTGGTACGGTAAAGGCATATCAAGTGACTGAGCAAAATTACTCCAAGGCTTTGGAGAGTTTGAGGAAAGTTTATGACAATCCGTGTTTGATCTTTTTTGACAACGTAAGAAAGTTGTTCGATCTTTCGGAAATGTCTAGGGCCTCTTCTTCAGCCTTGAGGAGCATGATTGACATGGTGTCGGCGATCTACGGTTTCTGTCTATTGGTTACGAAAAGGACATTGTCAACGCCATGATAATTCATCTGGTTATGTCTAAAGCTGATTCAGTCACTCGGACTAAATGGGAGGAACAACTTGACCATCAAAACTTGCCCTTATGGAGTGATTGTGAGGCCGCGTTGAATAAACGTTTCCAGCATATTTCTGCGGAAGAAGCCTCTAATACCATATAGAAAAACCGTCCTCATGCTTTTAATCAAAATGGCTCCGTGTTAAAAAAGAACGACAACTTTTCAAAGAAGAAAGCTAAATCCTTTTCGTGTCAAATGGGAACACAAGCGTCCCCAAAATGCTTATTTTGTAAATCGACACAACATTTCCTAGCCACTTGTTCGTCTTTCTCTGCAATGCATGTGCAACAGAGATTTGAGTTTGTAAAAGGTGTTCCTGCCTGTATTTATTGTTTGCAAAAGGGACATACAGTAACGAAATGCAAATCTTCAAAGTGTCGAGTTTGTAGTTGTTCACATAACACTTTGTTACACATTTATGCTGCAAATGATGTGCAAGTACAAAGTAGTTCTTGTTCTGATCCCATGCAGCCTTCGATTTCAACGGCATGTACACATCTTTTGTCTTCTAATAAAGACAATGTAATATTGGCAACGGCTTTGGTTGAAATCAGGGACAAGTCTGGTCAATACATTATGGCTAGAGCATTATTGGTCTCCGGTTCACAAATAACTTTTGTAACTGAGGAGCTAGCTCAGCGACTACAACTACGAAAATAACAGAATCTCAGTCTTCTTGGAATTGGAAGGACAAATTCGTCCGCCAAATTTAAATTGCAAGCCACGGTAAAATCTCGAATGAACTCCCACGAATTTTCTTTAGATTATTGGGTTCTTCGATCGATTTCTTCTTACCAACCAGATCAGGTTATTTCAACTGCTGGCTGGAATTTACCTGGTAATATAGAATTAGCTGATCCGTACTTTTTCGAACTTCAGAAAATTGATATGTTGATCGGCGCTGAGATCTTTGAATTACTATGTGTTGATCAAATCAAAAGGAGTCCAAACATTCCAACACTACAGAAAACGCTTCTGGATTGGATTGTTTCGGAAAAATGGAAAGAGTCGAAGAATTTAATAAATAATTCATGCCATTTAAGTACTCTAAATGAAAACGACTTTGTATTCAGTGGTTCAAAAATTTTGAAAATTGGAACAAATTCCTCAGGAGCCAAATGTTATGTCTATAGAACATCAACAATGTGAGGAACATTTCATGAAATCTGTTCGACAATTGGCGTCGGGCAGATTTGAAGTGGCGCTACCTTTCAAAGCGGATCCGAAAACGTTGGGTCTTTCTTTTGAAACAGCCAAGCGGCGATTCTTATCGTTAGAACGTCGGCTGTCAAAAGAGCCACAAACGAAAGAGATGTATAATTCTTTTATGAGAGAATACATTTATTTGGGGCATATGTCTATTGCAGACAATAAAGTGCCCGATTTTGCTCACTATTTCATACCACATCAGTGTGTATTACGCCCTCAAAGTTCTACGACAAAACTTCGGTTTGTTTTCGATGCCTCTTGCAAAACCTTTACTCAACGCTCTCTGAATGATCTACTAATGACACTGTAAGTAAAATTTGAACTTTTGAAATGACACACAAAAACACCGAGACACCTTAACTAATTGTTGGGTCATAGAATCCAGTGGTATACTCCGTTTTAAAAAGTTAGCTCAAAATAACGAGGTATTTCGATTTTAAATTTGTAGTAGATTTAAGGTGATTTTTTATTTTATTTGAGGGAAAAACCTGCAAAAGCTCTTGTTAAATCAATGTATATATTTTTTTTGACAAAATGTAATCGCTGAAATAATAGACATCTATTTGAAAGCGGAATTAGTTTACCTCTTGCAATTTGGGGCCATAATAATTATAATAATTTTGGGATTCGGGATTTTTGGATTGGCATCCCTATTACAAACAGATGCTATAACATATATGTCATATAATTCCATTGACCATTTTGAAAAAATAGAAAAATGAGTGACGAAAAATGCAGATCACATTGCGAAAATTTAAATATGTTTTGTTTTGTGTGTGGAAAATTTACACCGAAAAAACATCGACGACAATTGGTTGAAGATGCCCTCAAAGCTTACAATCAGTATTTTTTGGTTACCCCCGCTGAAGAAATGCGAAATGTTGATCATGCACCTGAATTTATATGCATCACATGTTTTAGTGCATTAAACAAATATTGGAAATTACGGCGATATTCGATGCCATTTGGACTTCCAATGATATGGACCGATCCAGGGGAATATGATCCTGAAAATTGCTACGCGTGCAAGAACGGTGTGTATGGTCTCAATCGAAACAGTGTGATGACCGAAGTCTGTGCCATCGTTTCGACCCACACAATCCATTATTATTATTTGTATTATATCTTTTTGGTTGAATTATACTTTATATTTTTATGTTGAATTGTACAAATAAAATGAATTACCGACCAAGTTTGAAGAAACTTGTAAATTCCCTTTTTGGAATCACCCTGTGATCCCGTATTTGGCGACCATATGACATTAGTAACAATCAGCTGTCACCAGCCGTCATGCACACGTATAAAAAGGCGGTCATGAGGACAATCGGGACAGTCGTGTAGCAGCCGTGGCAGCAGTTACAAGGTAAACGAACTAAGCATCCTTTCGCTGAACGAAGTGTGCCATCCTAGGTCACTTCACCATCCTTAATAGGTCCTGCGAATCCTTCGAGTCCAGCGAATCCTTCGAGTTCTGCGAATCCGTCGAGTCCTTCGAGTCCTGCGAATCCTTCAAGTCCTGCGAATCCTTCGAGTCCTGTGAATCCTTCGAGTACTACGAATCCTTCGAGTCCTTCTAGTCCTGCGAATGCTTCGAGTCCTGCGAGTCGTGCGAATCCTTCGAGTCCTGCGAATCCTTCGAGTCCTGCGAGTCCTTCGAGTACTGTGAATTCTTCGAGTCCTGAGAGTCCCAACGAGTCCTGCGGAGAGTGTGCCGACATAGGTCACTCTCACCATATAATTACCTTGCGCAGCCCAGAGTATAGGTAAGTGACTAATCATTCTTTCCATAGGTGGAGTGCGCCGACATAGGCCACTCTTGACTCAGTACCTAACGAATCCTGCAAGCCCAACGAGTCCTGCGGAGAGTGTGCCGACATAGGTCACTCTCACTACACCCATTATCTTGCGAGGCCCAGAGGACAGGTAAGAGGCTAATCATTCTTTCCACAGGTGGAGTGTGCCGACATAGGTCGCTCCTGAATCGGTAACCAATAAGTCCTGGGGAGCGTGTGCCGACATAGGTTACTCTTACTCCGGTACACAACGGATCCTACGGGCCCTACCGGTCGGAAGAGCCCTGTCGAGAGTGTGCCGACATAGGTCACCCTTCTACCAATCCGACGCGCCCGCCGGAGAGTTAACCACCCTCGAACAACCCGACACCAGAGAAAGCGAGTCTCCACAGTCTGGCGATGACTGTCGTCCGAGGTCCCGGACCGATCTCACGGAACCACCTCGGCGTATTTTAATGTATTATGTAGTTTTAAGTCCACAATAAACGAATTACTGTACCTTAAAACCGTATCCAACGTTTTTTTTCACTCTGTGTCTCAGTAGAAAACAAATTTCTGCAACGACCCCGGCCACCGCGAGCTATACCCCAGCAATAGGAGGAAAACTCGTCTTATATAACGATCCGGTTTTATATACAAAGGTGTGCCAAGTGCTCACGTACCAGTTCCACACAGTGCTGAATTGCCTGTCCCAGTACAACCATCGACATACCAATATGATACTGCGTCCTATGAAGTACAATCACAAACTTCAGCAACATCATTACATCATGCTGATTCTGATTACCTTCAGCCAGTCGTTGGAAATCTGAAGCTATCTCAAAATAATGCAATGACTTTGGCTTCGGAACTAAGAAGCGTCAACGTGCTGGCACCAGGTGTAAAAGTTACAGCTTACAAATACCGGCAAGAACCATACATGCCTTATTTCATGCTTTCCGAGGACGCAGCTTATGCATATTGTCAAGATATTCCCGGCTTAATGAATGAAATGGGAATCTGCAACTATAATCCATCTTTATGGCGTCTTTTCATAGACTCTTCAACCAGAAGCTTAAAAGTAGTCTTGCTATTTGAAAACAGCAGCGTTAAACCAGTGCCATTGATGTATGCTCTCGGATTGCATGAGTCGTATGATACCATGAAATTAATTCTGAAACGCATCAGTCATGACGAACACAATTGACGCGTAAATTGTGATTTTAAGGTTCTTTCACTATTAGCTGGAATGCAAACTGGCTATACAAAGTGCATGTGTATTTTTTGTAAATGGGACAGCCGTGCAAAATGCAACCAGTACGAAAGCGAGATTGGTTAAAACGCGATTCGCAAGTTGTTGGCGAATTTAATGTAATTCGTCCACCATTGATCCCGCTTCAGAAAATAATGCTTCCGGATCTTCATATCAAGCTGGGAGTTGTAAAGAATTTTTTAAAGCGTTTGGTTCGCGTTAACGAAAATGCATTACCATACTTGAAAAACAAAGCTTTTCCAAAATTATCAATTGAAAAATTAAAAGAGGGTAATTTTGTGTAACTAAAAGTGTGTGACTGCAATTTATTTTATACCAATTTTTTTAACAGGTGTAGTTAATGGTCCAGATATATGGAAACTTTTAAGGGATACGAGTTTTTCTGAAATGTTAGATGAAACTGAACCAAACGCATGGAACTCAATTCGTGCAGTAATTGAAAACGTTCTTTACAAAAATCGCTCACCAGAGTACCGTGATTATATTGACAACATGATGAAGTTTTTCGACAAACTTGGCGTTAATATGTCGTTGAAAATCCACATGTTACATGCACATTTCGATTTTTACGAACGACAATTGTCCACAGAAACAGACGAAACTGGCGAAAGATTTCATCAAACTATAATGGCATTCGAAGACCGTTTCGCTGGATAAAGAATAGACTCAATGCTTGCTGATTTCTTCTGGTCGATTGCAAACAAAGAGTAAAAGTTTAATAAATCCAAAAAAATTTATAAAATTATCAAAATAAGAGCAAATATAGTTCCATGTCCGCTTGAAAATGAACGTCCATTATTTCTAGATATAAATTTTGGCAAATAAATAATAAACAAATTGATTCTTAACAAGTTTTTAAAGTTTTTTCATTCAAATAAAATCAATAATCGCCTTAAATCTACTACAAATTTAAAATCGAATTATCTCGTGATTTTGAGCTAACTTTTCAAAACGGGGTACACCACTGGATTCTACAATCTAAAATTAGGTTGACGTGTCTCGGCGTTTTGGTGTGTCATTTTCACCTAGTTACAGTGTGATCGGCTCTACTGTTCAAGAGGAGTTGTATTCTACGTTGATTCGTTTTCGGCTGCATAAATATGCAATGACGGCTGACATTGAAAAAATGTACCGTCAAGTCTTAATTGATGACGCCGATAGAAATTTTCAATTTATTTTATGGCGTGAAAAGCAGTCTGATAATATTCGGCTCCATTTTTGGCAATACGTTGTCTAACATATTTGAGCGAATTGTTCGAAAAATCGTTACCGATCGGATCTCAGGTCGTTCGAAAGGACTTTTATGTCGATGATCTGCTAACTGGGGCGGATTCAATTGATGAACTTGATGTAATAAGAACTCAAGTCACGAAAATATTGAAATCTGCAGGTTTTAATTTGACAAAATGGTTTTCTAACCACTACAATCGAGCTGACGCTGCAATGGTAGAGAAACCTGTACAGATCGATCCAGATTTCACAAAAACATTTGGCACATATTGGCGTCCAAAGAGTGATGTTTTTAAATATCATTTAGACGATTCATTTCAGAATCTGAGAGCCACGAAACGTAATATTTTATCTGTTTCGGCCAGGCTGTTTGATCAACTCGGACTTTTGTGCCCCTTGGTTGTTAGAGCCAAAGTTCTACTTCAATAACTTTGGTTGATGAAGTTAGATTGGGATGAATCAATCCCCACACGCGTTGGCAGTTCTTGGGAGAATTTCAAAGCCAATTTATTGAAAATTAATATTATAGAAATTCCGAGATATGTCTTAACGACTTCAAAAACCACATGCCAAATTCATGGATTTGCTGATGCCTCCATGTTAGCAGCCGTATGCTGCATTTACATCCGGAGTCGAGCTTCGGGTGATATTTCTTGCCGAAATATCAGTTGCTCCTCTAAAGACAAAGTCACTTGAATTATGCGCAACCCATTTATTGGACAAGTTATGGTCTAAGATTAAATGCATGATTTCATGTGAAATCGAAAATGTAACGTTTTGGACATATTCGGAAATTACCTTACACTGGATTCAAACTCATTCGTTAACGCTAGCGACCTTTGTTTCAAATAGAGCTGCTGAAATCCAGAACTATCGGGCCAAACCGCATGGCGACACGTTCCTACTAAGGAGAATCCGGCTGATATAGTTTCAACAGGTTGTAATGTAGATGAACTAGTTGACTCAGAGAGTAACGCCTGGCCAATTAACGAACATTTCAGGCTAACCGAAGAAGAAGAGTCATTAGAGAAAAGGAAAACTAATGTGTTTCTTGTTGTAGAGGAAAAGGAAGTCAACTATATTGTAAAGTTGATGGAAAATTACTCAGTGTATTTTAAAAAGATACGAGTTTTTTCATGTGTTTCGTATTCTTGACATTGCTCGGGGAAACAAGGTCGCTATTTGGGTGTTCCGACAGCGAAGGAGATGAACTGGACGTTTCTTGAATTCGTTGAATTTACACAGAAGCGGGATTACGCGGATGAACTTAAAAAAATTAAGTAAATCACAAGTTTCACCTTCTAACCTACAGAGGCTGAATCCATTTTTCCATCAAATTAAGTACGAATATTGCTCATTTTCACTAATTAGGGTAGGCAGGCGGCTGCTAAACGCACCCATTGCAATTGATGCGAAATTTCCCCTTTTAATGAGAAAAAAATTCACAGTTCGTGAGTCTGTATTTGCGACACTTACATTTTGATAACTGACATGCGGGAGCGAAGGCGTTAGTAGCTCTCTTGCGGGACAGAATTTGGCTTATAAATGTCAGAGAGGAGTGTACAAAAGTGGTTCGGAAATATCTGCATTGTTTCCGTTATACGCCGAAACTAATGGGTCAAATATTGGGAACGTGCCCGCTGATAGGGTGAGAGCTCTACGCCCATTCAAAGTATGTGGAGTAGACTTTTGCGGCCCGGTAAATATAACCCTTAGGTTACGTGGCCGTCCACCCTTAAAAATGTATATAGCGATATTTCTGTGTTTCACTTCAAAGGCTGTACATATTGAATTGGTTACTGATCTGTCTTCAAATTCTTTTATTCTGTCTTTCAAGGTTCGTCGGCAGGAGAGGACTCCTAGAGCGGATTTAATGCGACAACGCAACCAATTTCGTCGGCGCCAGTCGAGAGCTGCAGGAGGAGATGTTCAGCCACGCCGAAGAGGTGGTGTCGTACGCTGCCAACATGAGGGTCAGCTTCATATTCATTCGGCCTCAAGCTCCACACTTCGGCGGTCTGTGGGAAGCAGCTGTGAAGTCCGCCAAAGGGCTTCTTATCAAAACCGTGGGCAAAGTGCTGCTCGCAACGGAGGAGCTTCAAACCGTGCCGGTAGAAGTGGAAGCAGCACTGAACTCCAGGTCTATTTCACCAATCAGCAGCGATCCCAACGACGGCGAAGCGCTCACTCCAGACCATCTATTGATAAACGAGAGCCTACGTGCGCTGCTGCAAGAGTCGCGTCAAGATGGTCAGGGCAAGCTGACGTACTCCAAGAGATGGCGGCTTATCTCCACTCTCAAGAGGATGTTCAGGCAATCCTGGGAGAAAGATTACGTCCGCAGCCTCCAAGCCAGAACGAAGTGGGCAACAGAAGAGCCAGATCTCGACGTCGGCAAGCTCGTCGTGGTCCACGAAGACAACCTTTCGCCCGTGCAGTGGCTGACCGGTCGCATTCAGGCCGTTATTCGCGGCCAAGACGACAAAGTCAGGGTAGCGGAAGTGAAGACTAAAAATGGTGTCTTCAAAAGGCCAATCCACAAATTGGCTTTGCTGCCGATCGATTGAAGACCGTCGGTCCTTCAATGGGGCCGGTGTTTCTTCATTTCTAAATCTTTTGTTATTTCTTCTCTTTCCTTGTTTTTTATTTTATTTTGAATTTTTAACTTTAACTACTTTTTTCTTTTAATTTCATTGTTTAACGTAAATACTCATACTTTCTTTTCCCAACTGTTCATTAACGTAACTTTCTAATTGTCGAAAAGCTTGGGAAATTTTAAAACTGTTATATTAAGCTAGATTAAGGATCCATTTTGAAAATAATAAATGAAGTACTCTTGTGAAAAATCCAAACCGCGTAGTTTTTTTCTAATTTATTCAAGGTGTCCACCATTTTTAAAAATTTAAAACAATTTCAGTTTTTCTAAAAAATAAGTGTTCAGTAAAACCAATCTTTAAAAACTATTAAGGGAATTCAAATCCCTTAAAACGAGTTAATAGGAAAACTTACCTTAATGATAAATAGAAACTCTAATGTTATATCGAGTCCGAGAAAATCGAAAAATGATTCATAACCTTATCCCAATTCGCCTATAAGATTTTAAAACAATAGCAACCTATAAAATTCCAATCAGAAATAAATTCTATACGACATCGCAAAAAAAACGCACTATACACATTCGCCATTCGCCGAAAAACGTCACGTCAAGGGGCAGTAAAATAATTTTAATAGCAATAAAAATAAATAAAAATACACGGATGTTCTGATTAATTATGTAAGGAGTAATAGGATATATAAAAATGGAGTTTTGTATGTTTGCACGTTTGTTTGTGGTTTATAAGAGACTACACCACTGGACCGATCGTCTTGAAATTTTAACATATAATATCTGAAGTACTGAAACTATGTCCATGTACATATTAAACTAACTTGAAGAGTTGCGAAAAAGTGGGAGGGATCGGACCAATGGGCGTGGCACCCCCATAAAAAGTAAATATTTAATATCATATAACTCGACTACTATAATAGAAAAAGCCTTGGGACTTTGTCTGAGTTCATAAGTTATTAATGTAAGTAGTCGGACAAAAAATGGGCCGGATCGGACCAATGGGCGTGGCAGCCCCATTAAAAGTAAATACTAAATGTCATACATCTAGAGTACTGTAATAATGAAAGCCTTGGAACTTTGTCAGAGTTCATGAGTTATTAATTTGAGTAGTCTGGTAAAAAATAGGCGGGATTTAACCAGTGGGCATGGCACCCGCATCCAAAGTAAATATTTATATCATATAACTGAGTACTATAATAGATAAAGCCTTGGAACTTTGTCAAAGTTCATGAGTTTTTAATGGCAGTAGTCGGACAAAAAATGGATCATATCAGACCAATGGGCGTGTCACCTCTTACACAAAAAATATGAAGTACTATGAAAATGACAGTCTCGAAGCTTTTGACAAGTACATTAATTACCTATGTGGGTAGTCTTTTAATATATGGGCGGAATCACCAAAATCAAAAATCGCCATAACCGAAAATCGCGAAAAACAAATCACCAAAATCAAAAATCACAAAAAACAAAAATCGTCAAAGTTAAAAATCGCGAATAACAAAATTGCAAAAACAAAAATCGCCAAAATCAAAAATCGCAAAAACAAAAATCGACAAAATCAATAATCGCCTTTTGGCGATTATTTATTTCGGTTATGATGGGTGTAGCGAAGCGCTTCGGGTTACTGCTAGTATATATATATATGGGGCGTTTCATGTCAAGTGACCCAACTTTTGAAACCGATGTCTTCCGATCAGGATGAAATTTGCACCAAGGTTAGTCCTATTGGATAGTAGTTTAGACACAATTTTTCAACAAGATCGGTCCAGAACTCTCTGAGTTAGAGGGAGTCAAAATATGACATTTTGGCCAAACAGGTGTTTTTTCTCATCCATGTAATTTTTCACCTATTGTTCTTAGCAAAATTTGTCCCAAATAGTTTAGATAGCTAATTCTTCAATCTTTCTGAGAAAAAATTAAAAAAAAAATAAAAATTTGTTTAAATTTATTTTTTGAAAAATCAAAAATTGTTTTTGACTTTTTTGCTCAAAAGAAAGCTTATGTTTTTCTTTTAAGAGCTTTTTGGTCGCTTAGTGAGATGCGAGTGGAATATCTATCAAAAAAATGTTTTGTAACTCAAGACAACGGTTTTTCAATTTTAAGTATATGCACTAATTTGAATTTTTTCCTATTAGTGTGTAAATGTTTGTAAAACTTTAAAAATAAAGCATAGACTGAGAAACTAGACAAATTAGCCTTTCCGACGGTATGTAACATACCTAACTAGAATTTCATACCTTCGATACTGTAATACCCGCAATATGGAAAAAAAATCACTTTTTTTCTATAGAAATGTTGAAAAATTATTTTTTTTCTATTTATTTGTAATAATAATTAAATTAATATATAATAATTAAAATAAAAAAATATATAATTTAATAAAATTTAATCTTAATCACATTAGATCCATTTATAACACAACTAATTTATTGTAGCTGATGAAGTATTTAAGTTTTGTAAATTTTTAAATACCCAGTCTTTCATCCAGCTTATATATCGCCTTTACTTGCTGCTTTTTTGCCAATTTTTTCTTGGCGTTACTAGGGTCAGCTGTTATTTAGACACAATTTTTCAACAAGATCGGTCCAGAACTCTCTGAGTTAGAGGGAGTCAAAATATGACATTTTGGCCAAACAGGTGTTTTTTCTCATCCATGTAATTTTTCACCTATTGTTCTTAGCAAAATTTGTCCCAAATAGTTTAGATAGCTAATTCTTCAATCTTTCTGAGAAAAAATTAAAAAAAAAATAAAAAAATTTGTTTTAATTTATTTTTTGAAAAAACCAAAAATTGTTTTTGACTTTTTTGCTCAAAAGAAAGCTTATGTTTTTTCTTTTAAGAGCTTTTTGGTCGCTTAGTGAGATGCGAGTGGAATATCTATCAAAAAAATGTTTTGTAACTCAAGACAACGGTTTTTCAATTTTAAGTATATGCACTAATTTGAATTTTTTCCTATTAGTGTGTAAATGTTTGTAAAACTTTAAAAATAAAGCATAGACTGAGAAACTAGACAAATTAACCTTTCCGACGATATGTAACATACCTAACTAGAATTTCATACCTTCGATACTGTAATACCCGCAATATGTTAACCACAGGAAAAAAAAATCACTTTTTTTCTATAGAAATGTTGAAAAATTATTTATTTTTTATTTATTTGTAATAATAATTAAATTAATATATAATAATTAAAATAAAAAAATATATAATTTAATAAAATTTAATCTTAATCACATTAGATCCATTTATAACACAACTAGTTTATTGTAGCTGATGAAGTATTTAAGTTTTGTAAATTTTTAAATACCCAGTCTTTCATCCAGCATATATATCGCCTTTATTTGCTGCTTTTTTGCCAATCTTTTCTTGGCGTTACTAGGTTCAGCTGTTATTTCGCTGCTGGTTTCTTTTTTGACTTTGGAAAGAAATCGCATTGAGTGGAGTCAGAAAACTTGGGGTTTCCATCGACAAGCGGTATAAAAGCATATTATTGTTATCGTAGCATCGAATCTGCTCTTCAGTGTTTTCAATGTTTCCTCATGATCCTCTTTGCTACTAAAAATTATTTTAGTTTGTTTACAATAATTCTTTGCCCAATGGAATAAAGCAGTCGCATATAAGATGCGATCTTGATGAAAGCGCTGGAGGCTATACTTCGCTGCATTTCTTGTCAGGTTTGCTCCAATATCATCACATGGTCCTTTACCATGAGCAGTAGGATGAAAATGCCCTCAGCTGGCGTTCCAAAATCTTTTTTATGAGCTATTAGATTTGCGAAGCTACTTTTGTTTTTAAAATGTTGATGAGCTGCGTCCGAAACGTAGTATACCTTCTCTACTGTAAATTTAGATTTTAGATATTTTAGTATTATCTTCCGGTACTCATAAACTGCAACGGTATCATGTTTTAAATCGTGGGATATGATTGCCACACTTTTGTGTTCCACTTTTTCATCTTTCATGTAGTAAATATGTGTGTCGTCGCGAGAGTTAGACGTGTTTTTGTCCACTCCGACAATAAAGTTAATAAAGTTAATCTTTTCTCGGTTTAACAAGTGTTAAAAAAACAAAAGAAAACAAATTTAAAGGAATAAACCCCCGCGCTTGGACGCTTAAAAAATTTAAACATAGTTTTGTTTCAAATTGTTTTTTATTTAATTTCTCGATACATCAGAAAAACACAAAACATAAACATTAATGCGCAAAAAAAATAATAAAAAAACAAAACAAATTTTTTTGTTTAACTCTTTAAAGAGAAGGAAAATTAAATGAGTGCTTCTAACTCACAATCAAGTGAGAGAAGAAGGCTTAGTAGTGTTATTGGTAACAATGCTTACATTATTTTAAGCTCTGAGAATAACTCAAATGTTTTAAATTTACACGACCCCGAATATAATAAACATTATTTAACCGCGAAAACTAACACCAACACTATAGCGCGCTCATGTTCTCCTAATCTCTCGATGGAGAAACATAAACAAGATTCAGTGAAGAAAACAACAACAGCACTTGATACAGCAAGTGTTTGTAGTTTGTGTGGTAAACATTGTATTGGTTCGTGCAATGTTGATATTAACCCTTCTGTCACCGTGAATGGTGAATGTCGGTCGTCGAAGGAAATTTCTTCACAACAAAAATTTCCTCATCATCGAAGCATATAAAGGACGATGATGCTATTGTAACCCAAAATCGTTTTTCCCTTTTAGACGAGGTAAGTGGTGATGAACCGACAAAAGGTAAGCCCTCTAAACCACCCCCAATATACTTACGGGAACAAAATTCCAATAATTTAGTGAAAAATTTAGTGGAATTAACTGGGGAAAACTCATTTTACGTTATCCCCATAAAAAAAGATAGTATATATGAGACAAAAATTCAAGTCCATCACGATGATAATTTCCGTAAAATTGTATCCTCATTCGAAAAGCAGGGTAAAAATTTTTACACCTATCAATTGAAGAGCGGCAAGGGGCTTCAAGTCATTATAAAGGGTATTGATTCGTGTGTCGACCCGCTCGAATTGAAAAGTGAACTCGAAAAAAAGGATATAATATTAAAGAAAAATGAAGTGCACCCAGTCTACAATTTGAGATACATCCTGCATAGAAAAATTACCGTGGAACAGCCCCATAAAAGAACAGGGCCGGTTCAGTGCTTAAATTGCCAGGAGTTCGGGCATACTAGGGTATACTGCAAGCTACCACTAGTATGTGTCGTTTGCGGTGAGTTGCATATTACGAGTCAGTGTGACAAACCAAAAACAGACGATAAGGTACAAAAGTGTAGCAACTGTGGTAAAAATCACACCGCAAATTGCAGGGGCTGCCCAGTAGGGTTATAACTTTTTGCATTTTTTTTAAATATCAAATATCCCGAGGCAAGATCGTGTAGGGCATGGAAAAATATTAAGAACTGCGTTTTTATTTTTTTCGCGATTGTTAAAAAAGTTTACGCACCAAACACATTGAAGTTTTTATTAACACTACGTTGCAAACGGGTACTTTTGTTTATTGAAATAATATATTTTAATCGAAATTCATTACAATTCTTGTCATTTTCCTATGTTGGTTGCAAAAGAAATAAATAAAATAAAATAAAATCGGTTTGGTCAAAATGAATTATAAGAAAAGTAAAATAAGTGTTGAAAAAAATGGCAAAATTTGGATCAAAAACTTAACTACTAAACTAAAACTAAAACTAAATTTCATGACGTTGTTAAAAACTCTAGAGATATATGTACCTGTCGTTGATATACCATTACATGACTTAAACAGAATTCCAAAGGAAGAAGCTGTTATAGGAAGATTTAATGCGTTGTTCAGTTTTGAAAAGTGTAAAAACAAAAGGTATGTAATTATAGCTGATGAGCTTTTAAATCTATGCCAGAAGCTTAAACTGAAAACAATTCGTCATGATGGAGTTAAACATAAAATTGAAGTCTTAGTTAAATATTATAAGAAGATGTTAAAACGTCCTAAGGGTATTACATTTGAAAAACAATTTAATATTACTACCAAAGCAATTGATTTAAAATTTGAATTAGAAATTATTGAAGATGTACCCTCTGATTCAGATTCTGATCAAGATGCTGATGATGAAACTGACGTATTTACACGCCAACAGTATGTCTTACTGTCAACTTAACTGTCAATAAAACCAACTGTAAACTTAGTTACTGATGTAAAAGTTAGTACAAAGCATCAAAAATTTGTCAAAATTTGGCTAAGTCTGGAGTAGCTGTACCTACGCCATCACAGGCTGGAATTTATAAGGCTGTAATAAAATCATCTGAACAAAGAGAACAGTTTTATGTACAAACATTAAAAGATAAAGAGTGGTGTTTGCATTTTGATGGCAAGAAAATTGAAAAAAAAAAGAATTTCAAGTAGTAATAATTAAAAATGAATAGACAGAGATAAAGTTAGGGAAATCATTTACAATATTCAACGGCATCAGGGACACTTTAAATAAATTTAATTTATGGACGTCTATCAGAATGATAATATGTGACACTACAAGTGTAAATACTGGCGTAAAAAATGGTGTCTAACTTTGCTTCAAAACCATTTCATACATATGTCATTGACTCCACCACAATACATCGGGTGCCAGCACCATGTCCTTGATTTGATATTAAGGCATGTAATGGATGAGTTACTGGATAGAAAAACTTCATCTCCAAACATTGCGTACCCGTTCATTTCAGATTTATTAAATAATTACGAAAATCTAAAGGCATCTTATAAACAAAATAAAGTTTTGCTTGAATTAACCAAAATTAAGTGGAGAAATGACATGCAGTTTTTGTATGAACTTTGCTTTGCATATAAATATTTTAAAATCAACGAAATATTCCCATTTATAAAATTTAAAACGTTACCATCGGTTAGTAATGCAAGGTGGAATTCGAGAGCAATATTTGCCATTTTAGCATTTATTCTTGTTCCCAGTTACCAAAAACTTTTACAACCTATATGTGATTTCATTGCTGATGCATGGTTTCAAATCTGGTTTTCGGACCACTGTTTCCATGAAAATGATTTTGAACAGTTAAACAAGTCATTAATAAATTTTACGAAAGCTCACGAATGCTTCCTCAGACACTGGGTACCTACACAATTCTACAATTCCAAACCAACAACGCAGTAATATATGTGCGGAACGTGGAATAAAAATAGTACAAGATATACAGTATATCTATACCCTTTGTAAAACATCGCGTACTCTGAACTTAAAGTTTATTTCTTTCAATACCTAGTTATAATAATTTATTGTTATTATTTGTTTACACACTTGTTTATGTATTAAACATATGTTAAAAAATTTGTTATTCAATTCAAAAAAATTATTAAAGGCATTTTAGAAATCGTTGTCGGTGCGTAAGGTTTTTTTTTTTTTTTACCAAATTGAACTGAAATTGTTTTTTTTACCATCAATACAATATTCGCCATAAGATAGGCCCTCGGGAGAATGACGTCCAAAAAAAGTTATAACCCTACTGCCGAGTTTAATCTGCGATATATAAAAATATGAAAGCAAAGAAACATGCTTCACCCATATCGAAAACAATTTACCCGCAATCATCAAATATTAACACAGTTGCTCCTAGAAATTATCCAATTAATACAGACCATCCGCAAAATATTCAATCATATGTACGTTCAGTCCCCGCTGTAACAAATTTAGAATGCGATCGCCCGAATAAAAATCAAAGTAAACTTGAATCGACCCTCGATACTCTTGTTCAAACGATAAATATATTCACGAATGCCATGAACAACATTGTAGCATATCCATGAGTAATTCAAGGTTATTACTCATCACCCAAGCAAAATAGCAATTAAGTATTTAAATATTTTTAAAATATCATAAACAACAGAACCAAGGTTATTATTCGTAACCTATTAAATAATTCTAAGTACAACAAATAAAGAAAGACCCAAATAACGAAACAATATCGTGTTGCATTCAAGTGGTGGTACGCTTACAGTTCATTTGAGAGCAGCACGAGAGTCTTTAGTTACACTTGTGGATATATGTGGAACTCCAGATGTAGAACACACAAGTAGACCTCACAGGAAGGTATACAATTACTGTGTAATACATCGAAAGACAATTATGAGTTTTTATGGGTCAACACATATGCCATTGAAGGCGAAATAAAAATATTATTTATAAGTGAGTAGAATTGTTAGTTTTAGGGAATAACCGAACCGAGAGATAACATTAAATATAATACAAAAAAAAAAGATGTTTAAAATAAGTTACTAAACAAATATTAAAATAAACTCCTAGATATACAATAGTGAAAATGTTTAAAATAAGTTCCTGAACAAATGTTAAAAATAAAATAAACTCATAAATATACATTTAAATAAAACCCATAATCAAAACCTAAATTACCTATGATTATTATTATTATTTTGTAAAAGGTGACATTGATTCTTAACAGAACAATAATGTGCAAGTGAAAGATAAGCATAAACGAAAATGACAGTCACAAAAGATTTCAAATGACTCAAAATAAAAATTACATGAACAAAATTTAATAAGTTACATTGGTAACACTCAAGGTAAATAACGTAACAATTAACATTAACATAATTACAATTAACATAAATTACAACATGATGTAAGAGATGATGAAAACGCAATCCATGATATTGCAAACTATGCTACGTAAACCATGAACTGTTTGAAAATATGTTTCTGGAACGCAAACGGCTTAAGCCAACATAAAGACGAACTTGATTCATTTTCTTAGAGACAATCAAATTGATATTTTGCTTGTCTCTGAAACTCACTTGACTCGTAGGAGTCTCTTTTCAGTGCGCGGATACACTTTGTATGATACTAAGGATCCAAGAGGTAGAGCATATGGTGGCTCAGCTACCCTAATTAAATCCAGATTAGAACATTATTTAATGTGTGATCATTGTGAAAACTACCTTCAAGCTACTACTAATTGCTTTGAAGAACTTGGAAACAGCCTAGTGATTTCATCAATATATTCTTCCCCAAGGTTTTCTATATCAGAAAATCAGTATACAAGTTTTTTTAAATCACTAGGCCTTCGTTTCATAGCTGCTGGCGATTTGAATGCCAAGCATACATTCTGGGAGTCACGGAAAAAAAATACCCGATTACGGATTAACGAAGAACATCGCAAAAGAAATTGTGCATGTAGAATCTTCATTGGAACTCTCGTCTGACCACACACCCGTTATTGTTACTATTTCGAACCCCCCAAAAAGTTGTGTCCCCATCTGGTGATTTAACGCTTTCAAGCAATATTGATTGGCTAAAATACAAAAAGTTTCTTAGTACCCATTGCACAGAAAGCTTTCCGCTAAGAACACCACTTCACTTCACAACATAGAGCAGTGTCCCTTCGTTTTGAGATTCGAGAGGTCGAAAAGGCTATTGTTGATTTAAACCCCAAAAAAGCATCGGGGATCGACGGAATCAGTAATAAAACGCTTTTGGAGTTACCCCGAATAGCATTATGAATAAACATTTTCCCCGAGAATGGAAAGGTTCACTCGTTACAATAATACCTAAACCAGGTAAAGATCACACAAAGGTCGATTCGTATAGACCAATAATTTCACATAGCGTGTCACCGTGGAATTCGCCATTACTATTGGTTCCAAAGAAGTCGTCGAAGGCAGGCACCAAGAGCTGGCGACTAGTAGACTTTCGTAAACTGAATGATGCAACTTTGCAGTAGGTATTCCCCATCCCAAGGAAATTTTGGACCAGCTGGGCAGCAGCAGATATTTTTCCACGTTGGATTTGGCCAGTGGTTACCGTCAGGTGGAAATTGATAAACAGGACAGGGAAATAACAGCATTCAGTACGGCGTTGGGTCACTTTGAATTCAATAGGATGCCATTCGGGTTAACGGGCGCACCTGCAACCTTCCAAAGATTAATGAATCATGTGCTAACAGGTCTTCAGGGCATTGAATGTTTTGTATATTTGGACGATATTGTCATAAATGGAGGGAGTCTGGCCGAACACGACTGAAGGCTATGTAAAGTGTTGCAGCTGTTGAAGGAAAATAATTTGAAAGTAAAAACGGAGAAATATAACTTCCTGAGGCGGGAAATAGTGTATTTGGGCCATAAGTGTTCGGAGAATGGAGCGCTTCCCGACCCAGAAAAGGTGAAATGCGTCAAGGATTTTCCGCCACCACGGAACACAAAGGAAGTGCAATCGTTTTTAGGACTGGTAAATTATTACCGTAAGTTCATTCCCGGGACGGCCAACATTGCCTTGCCAATAAATAAATTGCTTCGCAAGGATCATGCGTTCAATTGGACACCAGGCTGCCAGCGTGTCTTCGAGGAGCTTAAAAAGGCGATAATGTCGCCTCCAGTGTTGGCATACCCTGATTTTTCAAAACCTTTCGTATTGACCACGGATGGTAGCGGTGGAGCGATAGGAGCGGTTCTTTCCCAGGATAGTGGCGGGGGTGATCGTCCTATTGCGTTTGCAAGCCGTGCGTTAAATGGGGCGGAAACTCGATACTCCATGATAGAGATGGAGTTTCTGGCAATCGTATGTGCGGTGAAAAATTTCCGGCGATACTTGTTGGGTCGGCGCTTTAAGATTTTCACCGATCATCAACCGCTGAAGGGTATTGCGAACCTGAAGGATCAGACCTCCAGGTTGGCGCGGTTTCGGCATAAGCTGTCGGAATATGATTTCGAAATTTGGTAGAAGCCGGACAAGAAGAATCAGAATGCGGATGCGCTGAGCAGGATACCATATTCGACGGAGGAGGTACTGATGGTTCCAACTAGGGCCATGTCGAAAGGCGAAGGAAAAAATTATGCGGGGTGCTCGGGTCACGGGAAGGACGAAGAGGTTCACAACGGGAACAAAGAGAGCAGTGAAAAAGGACCAAGCGCTGTATATGACCCACCGGTTGAGGAGGTGGTTGACGGAAAACCATCATATGTTACATTGACTGATCCTAAGGAAATCGAGACTGTACTGAAGGATTTTCACGGTAGTCCTTTGGGCGGTCATATGGGTGCAGGAGCAACCAGCAGCAGGACAGGGAGACAATTTCGCTGGGTCAGTATGAATAGGGACATTAAACGTTATGTGAGAAAATGTGCCAAATGTCAGCGGAATAAGAGTTCCAGGAAAACATTTATGCTAATGGTCCTCACGGATACTCCTAGTCAACCTTTCCAGAAGGTACTGCGGGTAACAAAGCACTGCGGGTAACAGATTGATATAGACTTTGCAAGATGATTTTTCGAAATTTATGTTGTGCGCAGCAATGACGGATGGGGAGGCTAGTACGGTGGCGAAAGTGTTCTTTAATGAAAGTATAGCCAAGTACGGAGTGCCAAGCATACTGGTCATGGAAAACGGGACAAATTTCACGTCGAGGGTGTTTTCGGATACCTGTAAGCTGTTAGGGGTCAAGAAAGGGAACATAACACCGTATCACCGTAGAAAGTGTGCACCGCTTTATAATACGGATGACCCGAACAAGGTCCTTAAATATCAGATCAGCGTTCGCATGAGCTGGTGCGAAGGAATCAAGTGAGGGCGAAGATGTTGTCGAAAAGGGCCTATGCTGTGTCCTTTGCAGTAGGTGATAGGGTGCTGGTTAGGAACAACACCAGGAAAAATAAGTTTTCACCCATTTGGACTGGACCTTATGAGGTAGTCAAGGCAAACAGTCCGGTAACGTCCACGGTGGACGTTCCACCAGTGATCGCATCAATCGGCATAATAACCTTTTACGGACGTTCCACCAGTGATCGCATCAATCGGCATAACCTTTTACGGACGTTCCACCAGTGATCGCATCATTCGGCCTGGAATCATTCCGTTTAATACACATGTCCGTGATAAAGATTTTGTTTTGTTGTTTAAATTAGTAATTTTTATGGGAGGTAGTGAGGGGAAGGTATCCCTCCAGGAAGCCTCAGTTTTTTTTATTACTATGGAGGATGGCGCCATGTGTAGCGGGCATACCTCAGTAGTTGAGAATGGTTCAACGGGATGAACCTGGTAGGGGAGTCAGAAGCGAGAGATGGTTTTTGCCGAAAATATCCACACAATGGCCCGGTTCCGGTTTGCGGAATGCAACAAGAAACCATTCTACTCCGGAGAAGGATGACGCGTTGTATGCGGTCATGCCTTATATGGGTGGCAGTGTTTAGGAAGGACACGTGCTTTAATTTGTTGTTATTTATTTTGAAGTGTTTTGGAAACTCTAGGTTGGACATGTGTATACAAGGGCGCTTAGATATGGTTTCAGTCAAGCCACGGATGGATCGGCTCGCTGGTGTCTTATTGCAGTATGCGTAAGAACAGTAGTGCTGTTGGTGAAAATTGCTTTTTCGTGCGGATCTTCATAAGAAGCGGGCTGCAATTTATTGTAACAGTGATTAGGGTTGTTTCCCTTGTTACGTAATGGTTATTCAGTCTTATTTCAAGGAATTGCTAGGCCAAGTATCTTTCTTTCAAAAATTGGTTTATGATTTAAATGAAAGTTAATTCATAAATTCTGTTAACCAATTTTTTTTATTTATTAGAGCAAAAGTGACTATATATGAAAATACAGGGACTTGAGTTGTTTTTTCTGTTAAAGATGTAATATGTGTATTGGTTGAGCATTGGTTTTTTTGCGCTATGACATTTTTCTTCCAGTATAGGTTGGAGATAACCCGGAATGTGGAGTCGTTTGGATGGTCGCCGCACTCCTGCGGTTGGGCCGACGAGGCCGTCGAGCCCAACGAGGTACTTTTCAGACGCAGCGGACCCCCTAAAGGAGGAGAAAATATATTTTAAAAAAAAATATGAGAAAAGATATAAAAAAAGGAAAAAATAATAAGAAAAGATGGGAGATCTCCCCGTGTAAACAAAAATATAATAATGAGAAAGAATGGGAGATCTTCTCACATTTTGAAACTGAAAATGATTGTAAAAAAAAAAGAAAAAAATATATAATAATAATGAGAAAAGATGGGAGTTCTCCTCACCTAGAAAAAAAAAATGAAAAGAGAAGACTCCCCATGTAAAAAAAATTGGGGGAAAAAAATAATAATAATAAAAAAAAATAATAATAAGAAAAGGTGGGAGGCCCCCGTAAAAAAGAATAATAAGGATAAGGAAAGATGTTTCCCCATGGGAAACGTGCATATTAAAAAAAAAGTATAGTAGGATACACATTCTTTTAAAAAAAATATATACATATATATAAAGATTAGATATACATATTTATTTAAAAAATAAAAAAATATAAATATTGGAAAAAAAATATACATACTAACATACAAAAAGAAAAAAAAGGAAAGGGGAGATTAATATAAAAAAGAAAAAATAGGAAAGGAAAAATTAATATATAAGAAAAGAAAGAGAAAAAGAAACTATACGTTATTATCTACAAAAATAAAATATTTAAGTTAGGTGAGAGGACGGGAATTATTCCCAATTTAGTTTAAAGGGCAAAAAATACTTAAAGGGAAAAGGAAATGTATATATATATATATATTGAAATTAGATAGATGAAAGGACGGGGAGTGCCCTCAATTTAAAATTTAAATTATAAGAAATGTATAGTTATTGTTTAAAAAAAAACAAATTTTTTTTACTGTTATTAGAATATAAGAAAATGTATGTATAGCGAGTTAGGGTTTTTCGTTCTTTGTAACGATTTGTAAAATTTTTTTATGTTTTATAGTTGGTTATATTAGTAAAGTTAGGGAATTCCAACCCAAGTCCACTGGGAGCGAGGCTGATTCATCAAGAAAACAGTTGGAAGCAGTGGGCTGACATGATTGAAGGGTGGCCACATGAATGAATTAAGAGTGAGCGCCTTGCGTAAGGAACTACTTATTAACCCCAAATGTAAGGGTAAAATGCGAATGGGTCCACCGGGAATTTTGTATGTGATGGATTGGCTATTGGGGAATACCCGCGCAAATTGAAACGGCCGTTGTGACAAGATATGGTTGTTTTGGGCTAGCTGGCAAGATGGTCATTGGGGCAAGAGGCCAGGTTGATTCAAAAGCTACATGTTTCGTCCCGAGTCAACTAGGTTGATCCAGCAGAGCAACATGCCTGTCTATTTGGTCATGAACGTTGTCAAGAAATAATGAGCAACATAAACTATGTCGAAGTAGCAATTTGGTTCCTGTGCGATGGATTGGCCAGTCACATCATTGAAGGTGATCAAAAGAGTGATCAGGGCCTATATTGAATATTGCAATAAGCGCCAACGAATTACGAGCTCGATACACCAACGCTCGTGGGAGATTGCATTTTCGCCGAAAGTATTGTCATGAGCTTGCATCAGGCCAACCTTCATTTTGTTTGTCATGATTTTGTATTGGAACTCGATCATCAATCTCGTCGGATCACCATTTTTGTTTCACCCAAGCGACAGGCCGAAACTTGTTCTACGAAGCAAAACAGCGGGTCTAAGATCGGTTTCACGAAGCACCAAGCCGACGGTGGGCATGGTCTTGCATCGGAACCGAATCACAGAACTGTTATATGTGACAAGGTGGAAGTTAACGGTCATGCGGTAAAAGAACGCATGCTAGAATAAAAAGGCGCATCGTGGCGTCCAACCATCCTGTAAACGGACAGCGATTGCCGCAATTGTCGTCATCAGTAGTACCTTCATCACCAGCATTGGTTCCGGATTCGTTCTTATCAGTTTTGTCATTATCAGCAGCAACATTATCATTAACATCATCATCAGAATCAACATCATCATTAGCAGTAACATCATCATCAGCATCATCATCATTAGTAGTAACATCAGCATCAGCATCTGCATCATCAGCAGCAGAATCAGCACCAGCGCCAGCATAAGCTACGCGTCAGCTCAGTAACGCTGGAAAACGATGTGGGAATCGTTTCCATGGGAAGGGGGAGGAATGTTGTGAAACGGGGTTTCACATGTACAGTTACAATAGGAAAATAGGAGGTTATGATATGATTAATTAATTAACTAAATTAATATACTTAATATAATATATAATACATAATTTAATATAATAATAATAATATAAATAATATTCACGACATATAATAATAATAATAATAATAACATATAGTAATATAATTAATATAATATATGATAATAATAATAATAACAATTATTTAAACCATGAATGTGAATTCATTTAATGAATAACGATCGATTTTTCTCGAGCGTAATTATTAAATGTTTATTCACAAAATATACATTTTCAACCGCGATTTGCTGTAACCCAATTTGGCATTAATTATTAATTATTAATTTAATAATAATATAATTCCTGTAGAATTGCAATAGAAATACAAACTATCACTAATATTACATGTGAGGTGTGGTCATCTTCTTCAGCTGCTGGAGTCGGCATGCATAATGTCACGTATTTTTCGACGATTTGTGTCGTTTGTTTTCCCCTGTCTATCATGTTGTTAGCTTCATAACCTGTAAACATAAGCATTATAGATGTTCCGACCTTCTTCCAGAAATTCATTTTAG
This sequence comes from Cordilura impudica, assembly GCA_963682025.1. NCBI lineage: Eukaryota > Metazoa > Arthropoda > Insecta > Diptera > Scathophagidae > Cordilura > Cordilura impudica. Next base: position 229,495,481 of record OY821517.1, read on the forward strand.
TTCAGCAGTTTGAGCTGTTGGTAGAAGTTACGCTTTTGTTCTCCTTTACTAATTGCGATTAATCTTCTCAATTCCTTTCGTTGTTTATCTGCTCCAGTTTTTTTTACCACCTCTCGATTTCTTCTTTGTTGTAGTCAGTTTGGGTGATAGAGGTAGTGGTTTTGAAATTCGTTTTTTATACTCTTCTATGGTCAAGGCTCTTGGACCATAACTTTTGGGTGTAGCTTTGTATTCCTGTAGATTGTTTGGAATGCCTTCTGGGACGTATAAATCCTTGTCCACAATTTGTTTGTAATTTATCAGCACTTCATATTTTTTTTTATTATTGAGTCAATTTCCTCTTTTGACGGGATGTCTTTTAGCGGTGGTAGAATTTCCACGCTGATGACGGGCATTTATATAGTGGCAGATTTTATATGATTGGAGGTTTAATAAGTAAACGCAAGATCAGATAATAAAAGATTTTACCAGATAATCGAAGGTTTACCAGCTCCTGGCATCTGGCAGGACCGCCATATGATGTGTGGTGACAGAATATTTAAATGTGTAGACAGCCAAGACTGGAAAGAACCGAGCCAGTCTTAGGAGGAATTTTCTCATGTGCTTTCCTCAAAGCAGTGCTCGTGTGCACGCTAGATGTACTTGTTGGACAAGAGATAGAGAGATGCACTTTGGCAGACTCCTGCCAGTTGATTTGCACTTTGGCAGACTTTGCCAGTATTATCGCACTTTGGCAAACTTTGCGAGTTAAACAATTTACTTTGAAGGTTGTATATTAATTGATTTTTATTCAAAAGAGTTTCGGTCTTTTATATGCTAGTAATTTATCTAATAATTCTTACTTAAATAATTTTATAATAGTCATTCATGACATTCCCAATACACATATTACAAGTTATATTTCTTTCACATTGATTTTTGGACATTGGATATAACTAGCCATTCAGCATGCATTCAAAAACCAATTCAAGTTTTTTTCCCCTCAATGAGTGAAATTGATTGTGTTAGGTCCTAAAAGCCTGAAAAAGAGATCCCAAATAGGCCCTAACGCGTGTTTGCCTGTTATGTTCTAGCGCTGGCAGGCGCTGTGTATCAACGCCCAAACGGCGTTTATGAAGCCGAAAAGGAAAAAAAGAGAGCAAAGCAAGACAAGATTGCATACCAACAGGTTAAGTCAGAACAGCGTGCTTTCTTGTCTTCATCTGCTACTGTTCTGACTTTTCCCCCTTTATTTATATTAAATCTTAAAACTAAAATAAGATAGCTAAAACAAATGCAAAAATTAAATTGTGTGAATAAAAAGAAAAACATAAATAATAATAAAAATAAATCGTGAGAAAAAATAGAGACGCGGAACAATATCATATTGCTCCACATTGGAGGTGACAAAATAAACAAACGTAAGCAAATAAGACAACGTATGATAACGTATATCATGCCAAATTGGGTTACAGCAAATCGCGGTTGAAAATGTATATTTTGTGAATAAACATTTAATAATTCTACAGGAATTATTAAAAAAATTTAAAAAACAGCCTAACAGAAAGTACACAAGGAAAACAATTGAGGCGAAATTACAAATAGTCAAAGAAATCAGTTAGGAAATAATAAATGAAACAAAATTATAAGAATGGGAAAGAATTTTAAGTACGCTAGTAGAACTAAAAAGAGAGATAACAAAATTTTTAAAGCCAATTGAAAAAGAAGAATCTCAATCAGAAAGTGAAGAAGAAATAGAATCGCATGAAGAAGAAAACCCACAAACATCAGAATTAGAATCAGAAGTAGGAAAAAACACGAACATGGCATCATTCAATTAAGAAACAGGAATAAAAAAAAACTACTGAATATTATCTCAAATTTCTTTTTTTATTTGAAAGCACAATCCTTCCGGTTAATAATGGAAAATAATTTCATTCAAATGGCTGCCTCGGCTGGCCATGCAGTAGCCTACACGATCGGTCCAATTTTTAAGCACATTATCGATTGTGTGCAGCTGTATTTCACCAATGGTTTCACGAATATTGTCCTTTAAAGCGTCAATTGTCTCTCGCTTGTTGACGTAACACTTATCTTTGAGGGCACCCCACAAATAATAGTCCAACAGTGTCAAATCGCAGCTCCGGGGTGGCCAAACGACATCAGCTCTGCGGCTGATAATGCGATCTTCAAAAACAGGACGAAAAACATCGAGTGTAGCTTCGGCTGTGTGGCATGTAGCGCCGTCCTGTTGAAACCAAATGTTGCCAATATCCTCCTCTTCAATTTTTGTGAACAAAAATTCGTTCAACATGGCCCGTTAACGATCGCCATTGGCTGTAACGGCCACTCCTTGCTTATTTTCGAAGAAAAATGGCCCAATTTTGCCTCTGGACCAAAATCCGCAACAAACAATGACTCGTTTTGGGTGTATCGGCTTTTCAATGTATGCGTGCGGGTTTCCTGTGCCCAAAATGCGACAATTTGGCTTGTTTACATACCCGCCAAGATCAAAATGAGCTTCATCTGAAAAGATGATTTTTTTTTTTGGCAAAATCGGCATCTTCTGTAAGTCAATCGAATGCCCACTTAGCGAAGCGAAAACGCATTGGATGGTCAGTTGGCTTCAATTCCTGAACCAATTTATGCAAAACTCGTCTCAATGATGCCTCCGAAATGTTAAATTCTTGAGAACGACGGTGAATTGATGTTGATGGCGCTTCACGCTTTCTGCCACAGCAGCAATATTCTCGGGTGTACGCACTGATTTTGGCTTTTCACGCTTTGGTTTATCGATGAGGACGCCAGTTTCTTTCACTTTTTTCACAAGGTAACGAACATACAGAGCTGACGGTGCTTCTCTTCTTCCAAAATCCGTACGCAATTTTCGCACACATTCTGCAACATTACCATGATTTTCAAAGTAATGTCGCAATATTTCCCAGCGTTGTTCAACCGTATACACAACCATATTCGTTCAGCGGAAGGATAAAACTAATTATCTGTCAAATCAGACATGAGCTAAGTGTTACCATTCACGAAATAAGCACTAGTTGAAAAAAAAAAAACGTTAGATGGCGGACCCTTTAGAAAACCAAGTTATGTTCTTTAATAGAAATAGGAACAATAACTACAACAATTCTAACAGAAACAATCCCAATAGAAGAAACAATCAGGGAAACAACAATTCCAATTATAACTTGCAAAACAATAATACGGGTAGAAATTACCACAATTCCAATAGAAATTCTAACAATAATTATTCAAACAATAGTAATAATAACAACAATCCTAACAAGAACAATAATAATTATAATTCAAATGGAAACAATTCCAACAGAAACAACTACAATTCAAATAGGAATAACCATTACAATAAAAATTCGAATAGAAATAACAACAATAATGACAATCACAATTCGAATAACCAAAATCGGAATAATAACCAAAATCGGAGTCATAACCAAAATCGCAGTAATAATAATAGTTCACAAAATGTACACGTGGTACAGGAAAACTCTCAAGCAAACAATTAAATGCACCTTCCGGATATAATGGACACAAAATATTTAATATTACGAGTAATATTACAAATTATATAGAATTAAAATATAAATAAATAACAAATTTTTAATTTTCCTAGTAGACACTGGCGCTGACATATCTTTATGCAAAAAGAATGTTCTTAGTATAAAAAATGAAACAATTGATGACAACAATTGTTGTACGTTGTCAGGCATTTCAAATGAATCTATTACCTCGTTAGGTACACTTGATATGCATTTTAGCATATTTAATAAAAGTATTTCACACAAATTCCAAATAATAGAAGACGATTTTCCAATTAAGATGGAATAATAGGTCGCGATATTCTAAACAAACTATTAGCTAAAATAGACTATGAAACTTTTACTATAACTTTTGTTGTTGAGAATGAAGAATGTACCATACCTATGAAATCAAAAATCTTAAAAGTTTTTTTCATAAAAATACCCAAACGTAGCGAATTCATACATCAAATTAATGTAAATTTAACGGAAAACAGTTTGATTTTAAACAAACAATTAGGGGAAGGAGTAAATTGCATCATTCCAAAGGAAGGAATTGCTCACGTAAAAATACTTAATACAACTGATAAAGATGTAAAACTTAGAAATATTGAATTCAACGTTGAACCAATCTCTAATTATATTTGTGTAACTAGAAATAAACAGAATTTTACTAATACAGATAGAAAACGATTTGAGAAATTATTAGACACATTAAATATTGATAGTATTGATAATTATGCTAACAACTCTCTAAATAAAATAATTGAATATTCTGACATTTTTCATTTTATACTCAACATTTGTCTGTATCAGATAAAACACCTGTGTATATTAAAAATTATCGTTTGCCACAGGCACAGATCGGGGAAATTAATCAACAAGTTAAAAAACTGTTTGATGACGATATAATAGAAAATTCCACTAGTGCCTACAACTCACCATTGCTTGTTGTTCCAAAGAAGAGCGATGGAGACAAAAAGAAATGGCGACTTGTAGTTGATTTTAGACAACTTAACAAAAAATTAGTAAATGATAAATTTCCATTAACAATATTGGAAGATGTACTAGACAAACTGGGTAGAGCGAAATATTTTTCAACTTTAGATATGACTAGCTCGTTTCATCAAATAATGTTGGATTCAAATTTTAGACATCATACTGCATTCTCAACATTAAATGGCCACTATCAATTTAAAAGATTACCATTTGGATTGAAAATTTCATCGAATAGTTTCCAGCGAATGTTAACTATCGGCTTTCAGGTTTAGATAGCCAAATTTTTCTTTACGTAGATGACATCATTATTTTTGGATGTAGTTTAAAACATCATAATGAAAACCTAATTAATGTTTTTGAAAGATTAAGAAAATATAATCTAAAACTAAACGCAAATAAATGTGTATTTTTAAAATCACCAGATATCATTGCACTTCAGGAAACACACCACTCAAATAAATCAATACGCCTTAATGGATATATATCATGTGTGTATAACACAAACGGATCCAAACATAATGTCCTGACTTCTTCAAACAACTTTTCCTTTATAGCCGATGTATTTATTGGTTTTAAAGTAAGAATCATATCTCTTTATCTTAATCCGTCAGAACAATTACCAATAACAGAACTAACATCGTTTTTCTTAAATAACCAATGCACTAGTTATTTATTTAGTTAGTTATTATTCTTTATTTTCGAAATATGTATGTATTTACAATATTTAAGACATAAAAATCATAAGATTATAATAAATTTATAATACATATTAATAAGTAGTATAAATTAAATTGAAAATAAAAAGAACGTACGACTATGACATATTGTCGTCAGTCGGTAGTGTTTAAAAATAAAAAATCATGTGAGTCCGATCACAGGGGAGATGTGTAAACATCTGGTAATAAATAAAATGCAGGAAAAAGCGACAAAAAGGTTATTTCATATAATAATTTTTTCACCAAACAATCATAAGTCATACCGATTTGTCTTAATGGTCACATCTTACGCGTAAGATGTGACTCTCACATGTACGCTGTTTTTGTGATTGTATTGTGAAATAGAAATTTACCCCCCTGCGCGTTTAGATGTTTACACATCAAAATATTCATAAATTTACGTAAGCTATAAGATTTCTTTTAAATTAATAATTGAATTCAGTAATTAACTCCTTTCTAATTTAATGAAGTAAATCTTTCCAATGCAGATTTACATTATTTAATATATCAATTACTTCAATTTCTGTTAAACATATCTTTCTGAAGAATTGGGATCGGATATGACGAAGAAAAGAAGTAGGGTTTCTGGTACCTTAAGGTTGCATAATGAGCATATTTTGGATCTTTGTTGTTGAAATCTGGTTGCATTCAGTTCTATAGGGTCGCTTCTAACTTTGAATATCATGCTTACGATATTTACATTGGTAAAGTTTTCAAAATATAGTTGTGCGGTGTGATATCGATTGAATGATTGTAAAATCGTGTTGTTTCTGATGCTTTTTGGAGAAACATTTCTTTCTCAGTTATTTTTAGGTTAGTTAAAGTACCTTTTCTTAAAGAGTCCCAGTCTTTTCTTGTTAATTATTCTGCAATTTTAATTGTGTTACAGTCTCTGCATAGTTTATCTATGTGCTTAAACCATAGTAATTGTTTTTGTATTAGTATTTTTGTTAATTGATTCGGAAGGTGGTTGCTTTTGTATGTAAAAAGTGTTTTAATAATATATCTCATGTGTATATGTAGCTATTTTCAATACCTGTTTCTAGCATAAGCACGTACGTTGGTGTAAATGAAGGTAATTTTAGTATCTTCTTTAAGAAAAACGCTGTAGTGTAAAACCCCATATTTGGGCACCATACGACTGGATTGCTCTATAGACAGACTGAAAGAAATTTCATTTAGCTTTTAACGATATCTCCTTCTTCTCCAGGAAGTTATTCCAAGTTGCATTTATTTTTTTTTTCTGAAACGTTTCTATTTTGTATATGTTTTCGAAATGACATTTTTGGTGTGAGTGTTACTCCTAAGTATGTTCTGATGTAACTTTTATTGGTTTACCGTTAAACATAAAATTTTCTCTCCCAGTGATCTTGCCCCTCTTGCGAAATATTACCATTTCCGACTTGCTTAAATTAACTTCAAGGTTCCACGTTTGGCAGTAATTTACAAGCTTCTCAATCATTTCTTGCATGGTTTTGATATCTTCTGCTAACATTACGATGTCGTCAGCGTATAATAATAGCCTTACACTTAGGCTATCTATATTTACTCCTCCGTTATTAATATTGTAAAGGTCATTTAAGTAAAGGGCGAAAAGTGTGGGCGACAATAAACATCCTTGTTTTACCCCGGATACAGTATCAAATTCTTCAGATAGGTCATCTCCAGTCCAAACAGAGAACTTTGTTTGGTTGTATATGCTCTCTATCATATTGACCATTTTTGTGGGTATTCCTATATCGTGAAGTTTGAAAATAAGAGATTTTCTCGAAATTTTATCAAAAGCCGCCTTGAAATCGACGAAAAAGCATATACTTTTCGATTCTCACTGAATTTTATATTTGTAATTGCAGCTAAATTGCAAATGTTGTCTGCTGTTGAGTACCCTACTCGAAATCCGGCTGGATATTATGTTATGACACTATGTTTTTCTAGCCACATATTCAGTCTATTATTCAGTATCCCCATAAATATTTTTGCAATTGAAATCATAAATGACATTCTTTGATAATAACTGACTATGGTTTTATCATCTTTTTTAAATATTGGAAATATTATACTAGTACTAAACTTTTCATCTAACTTCGCATTTTCGAATATTATATTGTATGATTTGACCAGTTCTTCCATAAAAACATCGCTCGCATTTCTGAAGAATTCGTTGGGTATACGATCTTCGCCTTGTTATATTTTGCTTTTGCTAAAGCATTTCTTAATTCCGTTGTTGAAATGGGGTCGTCGAGATCATTATCATAACAAAACATTGGAGCATACGAAATATCATTCGTATTTTGTAGTGGGTTTAACAGTAAGAAAAAATAGTTTTTAAATTTGTATGCCGTTATTCCAGGATATTTCTAATTTCTTTAACTATATTCCACCAGTCTTTACTGTTATCTACGCAGTTTATTTTTAATTCTAGGTTTTTGAAATATTTGAATTTGTTTACTTCACACACATCTTTAAATTTTCTATTCGCTTCCAGATATTGCTGTTTATTTTCCATAGTTGTATCCTGCCTGAATTTTCTTAGTACATCAAAGGATTTTTCCCGAGCATTTCGGCATTTATAACTAAACCACCGCTTTTCCATTTTAACGGTTTTACAGGTTTATAGATTGAAGGATTAGCTGTTTGAATAATTTCTGTCAGATGCGACAATTCAAAATATACATTTGCATGTTTTTAAATATTTATTTGTTGATTACGATTATCTTTATATATTTCAGCCTTTCTTTCATCCCATTTGAGTTTAGGCAGCAAGTTCATTGTGTTATGCAAATCATTATTTAAAACCAAACTAATAGTTAATAATACAGGCATATGGTCTGACTAAATTTTGTCTTCTACCTTGAAATGGTTAACATTTTTCAGAATATTGTGTGAAACCGCACAAATGTCATTCACCGATTGACCCACACCACTGATGAATGTGAAGTTTCCCACTTCATCTCCCTCTGTACATCCGTTTATAATATGCAAGCCAAAATCTTGGCAGAATTCAATAAACAATTTACCTCTACTATTTACAACGGCGTCTTTTGAATTTCTGATTGGGCGTCCAGCTTTAAAAGAAGATTGCCAAAATTCATCTAGCATCTGTTGTGTATTAAAAATTCTAATGTTTAGACCACCACACTATTCTGGGCGATTTAAATGCTCATTCTTCACTATCTAGACCATCACCTACTTTAACTAAAGGTACAATAATTGAAAACCTGCTAATGCAGTCAAATATGATTTTACTAAGTGATGGGTCTGCAACTCATTTCTCAACACGATCTACGTTAACTCACGTTTACCTTAATATATAGTTTGTCGAGAGAGTTATCTCTAGACTTAGGGGAATCATTTAAAGTTGTTTTTTATACCCTCCACACGTCAGTGGCAGAGGGTATATATAGGTTTGTCATTCCGTTTGTAACGCATCGAAAAACTAATTTCCGACCCCATAAAGTATGTATATTCTTGATCCTTATCACAGCTCGAGTCGATATAGCGATGTCCGTCTGTCCGTCTGTCTGTTGAAATCACGCTCATTCACAAAAGAAGCCATCTAACTGGATAAGGCTACAATAATATCATTTGCCATAATTCCCAGCAGGTTGGTATTGAAAATCGGGCATCATTGTGATTAGATACGAGCAAGAATATGTAGATTAGGGTTATAACTTTTTGCATTTTTTTCAAATATCAAATCTTCCGAGGCAAGATCGTGTAGGGCATGGAAAAATATTAAGAACCGCGTTTTTATTTTTTCGCGATTGTTAAAAAAGTTTACGCACCAAACACATTGAAGTTTTTATTAACACTACGTTACAAACGGGTATTTTTGTTTATTGAAATAATATAATATTTTAATCGAAATTCATTACAATTCTTGTCATTTTCCTATATTGGTTGCAAAAAAAATAAATAAAATAAAATAAAATCATTTTGGTCAAAATGAATTATAAGAAAAGCAAAATAAGTGGCAAAATTTGGATCAAAAACTTAACTAAATTTCATGACGTTGTTAAAAACTGTAGAGATATACCTGTCGTTGATATACCATTACATGACTTAAACAGAATACCAAAGGAAGAAGCTGTTATAGGAAGATATAATGCGCTGGTCAGTTTTGAAAAGTGTAAAAACAAAAGGTATGTAATTATAGCTGATGAGCTTTTAAATCTATGCCAGAAGCTTAAACTGAAAACAATTCGTCATGATGGAGTTAGACATAAAATTGAAGTCTTAGTTAAATATTATAAGATGTTAAAACGTCCTAAAGGTATTACATTTGAAAAACAATTTAATATTACTACCAAAGCAATTGATTTAAAATTTGAATTAGAAATTATTGAAGATATATCCTCTGATTCAGATTCTTCGTCAATATTCGATAGTGATCAAGATGCTGATGATGAAACTGACGATAGTTACACGCCAACAGTAAGACATAGACCAACTAAACTGTCAATAAAACCAGCTGTAAACTTAGTTACTGATGTAAAAGTAAGTACAAACAAAGCATAAAAAATTTGTCAAAATTTGGCTAATTCTGGAGTAGCTGTACCTACGCCATCACAGGCTGGAATTTATAAGGCTGTAATAAAATCATCTGAGCAAAGAGAACAGTTTTATATACAAACATTAAAAGATAAAGAGTGGCGTTTGCATTTTGATGGCAAGAAAATTGAAAAAAAAGAAATTCAAGTAGTAATAATTAAAAATGAACAGACAGAGATAAGTATAGACAGCGATTGAGTCGGTTGTGTTTTAAAAAAAAAAAACTCCTCTTCTTCATTAAATTTGCATTTAAAAATATTTTTTGTAATAAAAATAATTAAAATTAAAAACTATTTAAATATATGTACATCTGTTTTGTTTTTTAACGCAATAATAAAAGATTTAATAAACATCGACAAAAATCAACAAATAAATACACAGAATTAAAGTCAAAACAAGACACCAAATCTCTTTAAAACAATACAAAAAAAAAAATAAAAATAAATAAACACAAAAAAAAAAAATCAACACTAAATAAGAATAACAACAGAAATTGTGCCATAATATAGACATACTTAGCAACGGGAGTAAAACATAATAACACAACAAGAATATAAATAAAATCAAAAAACAAACAAAAACTCTATTAACACAAAGTATAAAATAAACATTAAATAAAGTATAATGGAAACTCCGTCGGCAAAACGCACAAGAGCTTTATTGCAGCAGTCATTTCTAGAGAACCCAAATAAAACTCCACGACCATCTGATTATGGCTCGCCACTGCATTTCGTACAAATACTTGATAGTCGTTTAGAAAAACTTAGTGAGAAACTTAAGTTACAAATTTGTGAGAGTGAGAGCCGTGTACTTGAAAAAATTAATAATCTTGAACGCAGTATGTGTGAGATGAAAAAAGATATGATAGATGTAACAGAAAGAGTGTCTAAACTCGAAACAGTGGCGGATGATTTAATAGCACTCAAAAATGAAGTGAATGAATTAAAAATGCAAAATCTAAGGCAAGAAAATTCGTTAGTCGCGTGTGATATTCGTATTAATGGGATTCCTCGCTTAGCTAATGAAAACTTATGGAACATTTTTGATGGTATCTGCAATGAACTAAATATATCAACACCCTCAGTTAAAAATATTTATCGCTTGCAAAATAAAAATAATAAAGACAAAAACAACTCGCCAGATGCAGTCATAATGGTTAAACTTCTGTCACCATATGATAAAAATTTTATGTTAAAATCGCTTGCTGGTTATAGAAAATCTAAAGAAAGACACCTTATGTTGAAAAATATAGGGTTTACTTCTAATGATCCTAAGGTGGTACCCAATAGCCGTGTTTTCATAAATGAACACCTAACATCTCATAACTACAAAATTTTTCAAAATGCACTCGACCTACGAAAAGATGGGCATTTAAAATCAGTTTTTACAATGCGTGGTATAGTGTATGTTAAACAATCAATCACAGATAAGCCAATTCGAATAGACAGTTTGCAGCAATTAGATGAGTTGTTTCTCCCTACAATTGTGAGACGGAACTTCAAGATAGCGGAGCTTCTACAAATTCCATTGCTGGTCACTCCTTTCATAATTATTCTCGGATGTAATAAATTTTCACATAAAGAACAACCCTTTAAAATGTTTCTTGCAATTAAATTAAATTTAAAATTTACTATACTCTTTAGAAAAATGTTTCTTATAATTTTTATAATAATTAATACTACTTATCGAATTATCGTTATTATTGTTACCTATTTAAATTTTTCTATACACTTTTTCAATTATAGCTGTCATTGCGTTGTTAGAATTTTCTTTACATTTTATCAACATGAACAATTTACGTAGATCTCGTGGTAGTTCCAGTGAAAGCACTTTAAACATGGTACGGATACTGGCTAAGCAGAGGAAAGGTATTAATGTGTGTCATATAAATGCTCAGAGCCTAAATAACAAAATTGATGAATTCAGATTGACATTTGAAAACTCATCTGTGGATGTTATTTGTTTGTCAGAGACTTGGTTCGTAAAAGATACGCCTGACAGTCTGTGTAATTTAAATGGTTATGTTGTATTCAGAGCTGATCGTAAAACACATGCTGGTGGTGTTGCAATATATATTAGGGAAGGTATTAAATGTAATTTTAAATGCAGATCTAATGAAGGTGAGGTAATTGATGAAATCGAATATTTGTTTGTAGAGGTTATTTCTGAAAACAACAAAATGCTTATAGGATGTATATACAGGCCACACCGTGATACTGTGATCACTTCTTTTATGGAAGTATTAGAGAGGTTGACGGTCACCTACATGGATTTGTTAATTGCAGGTGATTTTAATTGTAATCTTCTGTGTGACACTTATGTCTCAGAAAACATGGAATCCATTGGTCTCACATCATTAAACTATACGATGCCTACACACTATACATCAACAGCAAGTACTTTACTTGACCTTTTTTTTGTTAACGATTTAACCAAAGTATTGTTGTACGACCAACTATCGGCCTCATGTTTCTCGAAACACGACTTAATTTTCACGACATATGACTTTATTTTAAATAATGAAACACTATCAGTTACATATCGTGACTTTAATAATATCAATTACAATGTTTTGGCAGAACATATTTCTTTAGTAAATTGGGCGTCCATTTATCATATGACTTCTGTTGACCATCAGTTGTCCTTCTTGGAGAATAATATCTCATACTTATTTGATCTTACTGTACTTAAGATAACGAAGAACATTAGGACCTATACAAGATCGTGGTTTACAGCACATATTAAACAACTGATTGGTCAAAGAGATAATGCGTTTTCACGTTGGAAAAAATTTAAGTTACCTCAACTTAAAGAAGAATATCGAAATCTTAGAAGAGAAGTTACTCGTGAAATTCGTAGATCAAAGTCTGAATATTATGGCCACCGTTTTGAAAATGCAATTAACACCAAACGGAAATGGAAAACTATTCGGGAAATTGGAATTGGCCGAACTAGTAATAGGAAAACTTGCGAACTCACTCCTGATGAACTTAATTCAGCTTTTACTAATTTACCCACTGTTCAATGTCAACCTCCTGCACACAATACAATCAATAACCTAGTGATTTCTGACAATGATAGTCCATTTGATTTTCAATGTGTTAGCAATGATGAGGCCCTTACCTGTCTTTTAGCCATAAAATCAAATGCAATTGGATATGATAACATGCACCCTAAATTTATCAAAATTATCCTTCCTATCCTCTTACCATACATAACTTACATGTATAATACGATCCTTACCACCAGCGTGTTTCCAACACAATGGAAGCATGCAAAGGTTATTCCTGTGCCTAAGACAAACTCTGAGTTTAGGCCTATATCAATACTACCATTCTTTTCTAAGGCTCTTGAGAAGATAATGCATAAACAGATAAACGAATACCTAAAACAATTTGGGCTATTATCGCAAAAGCAATCAGGCTTTAGGCAAAAACATAGTTGTACAACTACTTTAATAGATGTTGCAGATGATATTCGTCATGCCATTGATAGTGGAAATATTTGCTTTTTAGTCCTTCTTGATCATTCTAAAGCCTTCGACATAGTTGATCACTCAATACTTTCAACAAAACTTAGCCGGCTTTTTAATTTCTCCGTGTGTTCAAAGAAACTTATTGAATCCTACCTTGCAAACCGTGTTCAGTTAGTCTTCCTTAATAACCAATTTTCGAGACCACTACATGTGCCTAAAGGTGTTCCGCAAGGCTCAATTCTAGGCCCTCTTTTATTTTCAATGTACGCCAATGACTTGCCAGATCATGTAAAGTATTGTAAAGTACACATGTACGCCGATGACGTCCAACTATATCTTTGCAGTCCACTAATATCTTCCAGAGAAAACGTAGCAAAACTTAATGATGATTTAAATAATATTTATAACTGGGAAACTGCTAATGGACTTTGTCTGAATCCCCTCAAGTCCAAATGTCTCATCATGCACAAGAAAACTCTACGTCATAATCTAGATTTTGATATTGTTCTCAACAATCAGAGAATTGAAATTGTGTCCTCATCAAAAAATCTGGGTATTGTTTTTAATGACACACTTAGTTGGAACAATCGTGTAAACGTTGTGGTAGGGAGAACGTATGGTATGCTTCGGACGCTTTGGGCGACTCAATCTTGCACTCCATTAAATATAAGAATAATACTTGCAAAATCTTACCTAATGCCGGTTTTATTATACGGGTGTGAAATTTTTGCTTTATGTGACTCAACTAGTAAGAGAAAACTAAATGTGGCCTTCAATAGTATTATAAGGTATGTTTATGGATTAAACAGACTTGATCGTATTTCCTCGTTTTCAACAAGACTATATGGTATGTCGTTTGATAATATTTTAAAATTAAAGGTGCTAGTCCTATTACAGAAAATTATATATCAGAAGGAACCATCATACCTTTTCAACCGCTTAACCTTTGCAAGATCCAATAGAGGGAGAAAGCTTGTACCGATAAGATATCGTAGTAAAATTTCTGAATGGCAGTTCTATTTTAATGCCGTTTATCTCTGGAACTTACTACCAAATCAAACACAGAAAATCAACAACGCAATACAGTTCAAAAACAAAATAACTGTTAGTTTTTCAATGCAAATTTAAATTGTTTGTCACTTATTGTTTTTAATATACCTACGTTATTTCAACCATTTTTCTCTTTTTTTTTTTTTTTTTCTTAATCAAAATTTTTACCATTTGATTCTTTTATATTAAATTATGTCAAACTCATTCATTTATTTAGTTCTTTATTTTATTTATTTTTTTATTTACTTTATATAATTATACAATTTATTTAAATATTTTTGTATACCGTAACTTGTTTTTCTTTAAAAATTCCCATACTATAATATAAAAGATGTAAATCTTGTTGTATGGGAAGAACAAATAAAAAAAAAATAAAAAATAAAAATAAAAAAAAAGATAAAGTTCGCAGTTCTAGTGCTTGATAATGGGAAATCACTTACAATATTCAACGGCATCAGGGACACTTTAAATAAATTTAATTTATGGACGTCTATCAGAATGATAATATGTGACACTACAAGTGTAAATACTGGCGTAAAAAATGGTGTCGTAACTTTGCTTCCAAACCATTTCATACATATGTCACTGACCACCACATCGGGTGCCAGCACCATGTCCTTGATTTGATATTAAGGCATGTAATGGATGAGTTACTGGATGGAAAAACTTCATCTCCAAACATTCATTTCAGATGTATTAAATAATTACGAAAATCTAAAGGCATCTTATAAACAAAATAAAGTTGTGCTTGAATTAACCAAAATTAAGTGGAGAGATGACATGCAGTTTTTGTATGAACTTTGCTTTGCATATTAAAATTTTAAAATCAACGGAATATTCCCATTTATAAAATTTAAAACGTTACCATCGGTTAGTAATGCAAGGTGGATTTCGAGAGCAATATTTGCCATTTTAGCATTTATTCTTGTTCCCAGTTACCAAAAACTTTTACAACCTATATGTGATTTCATTGCTGATGCATGGTTTCAAATCTGGTTTTCGGACCACTGTTTCCATGAAAATGATTTTGAACAGTTAAACAAGTCATTAGACACTGGGTACCTACACTATCTACAATTCCAAACCAACAACGCAGTAATATATGTGCGGAACGTGGAATAAAAATAGTACAAGATATATATCCCCTTTGTACTCTGAACTTAAAGTTTATTTCTTTCAATACCTAGTTATAAAATTTATTGTTATTATTTGTTTACACACATGTTTATGTATTAAACATATGTTAAAAAATTTGTTATTTAAAAGATTATTCAAAAAAATTATTAAAGGCATTTTAGAAACCGTTGTCGGTGCGTAAGGTTTTTTTACCAAATTGAACTGAAATTGTTTTTTTTTTACCATCAATACAGTATTCGCCATAAGATAGGCCCTCGGGAGAATGACGTCCAAAAAAAGTTATAACCCTAATGTAGATACCTCTAAAAAAAAAAAACATAAAACCCAGTGTGTTTGTTGTAACAGTTTAGTGGTTGAACATAATAATTGTATAACAACATAAAAAAATGCCACAAAATAATTATGCATATATACATATTAACAATACCAAGAACACAATAACATACCTCATGTTAGTAGTATTGGTACATATTTTTTTATCGTTATCACGTTATAATAAAAAAAAAATCGCCAATATGAAAGAAAAAATTAAAACGAAAAATGGAAATTGGAAAATGAAAAATGAAAGATGAAAAATGGAAAATAAAAATGGAGAATGGAAAATGGAAAATGAAAATTGGAAAATGAAAAACAGAAAATGGAAAATGGAAAATAAAAAAAGAAAATTGAAAATTGAAAAATGGAAAATGGAAAGTTGAAAATGGAAAACGGAACTGAAAATGGAAAATGAAAAATGGAAAATGTAAAATGAAAATTGCAAAATGATAAATGGGAAATGAAAATTGAAAAATGACTAATGGAAAATGGAAATTGAAAAATTAAAAATGAAAAATGGAAAATGAAAAATGGAAAATGAAAATTGAAAAATGAAAAATGGAAAATGAAAATTGAAAAATATAAAATGGAATATTGAAAAATGAAGAATGGAAAATGTAAATTGAACAAAAAATAAAAAATGGAAAATGAAAAATGAAAACTGAAAAATGAAAAATGGAAAATGAAAATTGAAAAACGAAAAATGAAAAATGAAAAATTAAAAATGAAAAATGGAAAATGAAAATTTTAAAATGTAAAATGAAAATTGAAAATTAAAAAATGGAAAATGAAAATTGAAAAATTAAAAATGGCAAATGGAAAATAAAAATTAAAAATGAAAAATGGAAAATGAAAATTAAAAATAAAAAATTAAAAATTAAAAATTAAAAATTAAAAATGGAAAATGGAAAATGAAAATTGAGAAATGAAAAATGAAATACTAAAATTTAAAAATCAAAAATGGAAAATGAAAAATTAAAAATGGAAATTGCAAATTGAAAAATTAAAAATTAAAAATGGAAAGTGGAAAATGAATAATGAATAATGAAAAATTAAAAGTTAAAATTGAAAAATTAAAAATTAAAAATTAAAAATTATAAATTAAAAATTTAAATTAAAAATTCAAAATTAGAAATTAAAAATTTAAAACTTAAAATTAAAAATTAAAAATCAAAAATTAAAAATTAAAAATTTAAAATTAAAAATTAAAAATTAAAAATTAAAAATTAAAAATTAAAAATTAAAAATTAAAAATTAAATATTAAAAATTAAAAATTAAAAATTAAAAATTAAAAATTAAAAATTAAAAATTAAAAATTAAAAATTAAAAATTAAAAATTAAAAATTAAAAATTAAAAATTAAAAATTAAAAATTAAAAATTAAAAATTAAAAATTAAAAATTAAAAATTAAAAATTAAAAATTAAAAATTAAAAATTAAAAATTAAAAATTAAAAATTAAAAATTAAAAATTAAAAATTAAAAATTAAAAATTAAAAATTAAAAATTAAAAATTAAAAATTAAAAATTAAAAATTAAAAATTAAAAATTAAAAATTAAAAATTAAAAATTAAAAATTAAAAATTAAAATACAAAAACTAAAAATTAAAAATTAACAATTAAAAATTAAAAATTAAAAATTAAAAGTTAAAAATTAAAAATTAAAAATTAGAAATTAAAAATTAAAAATTAAAAATTAAAAACTAAAAATTAAAAATTAAAAATTAAAAATTAAAAATTAAAAATTAAAAATTAAAAATTAAAAATTAAAAATTAAAAATAAAAAATTAAAGATTAAAAATTAAAAATTAAAAATTAAAAATTAAAAATTAAAAATTAAAACTTAAAAAAATTAAAAATTAAAAATTAAAAATTAAAAATTAAAAATTAAAAATTAAAAATTAAAAATTAAAATTAAAATTAAAAATTAAAAATTTTAAATTTAAAATTAAAACTTAAAAATTAAAAATTAAAAAATTAAAATTAAAAATTAAAAATTAAATATTAAAAATTAAAAATTAAAAATTAAAAATTAAAAATTAAAAATTAAAAATTAAAAATTAAAAATTAAAAATCAAAAATTAAAAATTAAAAATTAAAATTTAAAAATTAAAAATTAAAAATTAAAAATTAAAAATTAAAAATTAAAAATTAAAAATTAAAAATTAAAAATTAAAAATTAAAAATTAAAAATTAAAAATTAAAAATTAAAAATTAAAAATTAAAAATTAAAAATTAAAAATTAAAAATTAAAAATTAAAAATTAAAAATTAAAAATTAAAAATTAAAAATTAAAAATTAAAAATTAAAAATTAAAAATTAAAAATTAAAAATTAAAAATTAAAAATTAAAAATTAAAAATTAAAAATTAAAAATTAAAAATTAAAAATTAAAAATTAAAAATTAAAAATTAAAAATTAAAAATTAAAAATTAAAAATTAAAAATTAAAAATTAAAATTAAAAATTAAAATCCAAAAATTAAAAATTAAAAATTAAAAATTAAAAATTAAAAATTAAAAATTAAAAATTAAAAATTAAAAAGAATTACCTCTATAAATACATTAAACATATGATAAAACTAGTATTACAAGAAAACAAAAACACACAACAAAACAACTAACACAGCTGATACACCAAAAACAATTTTCGTCAGCATAACATATATACATACCAATACTAACTAACAAAAAAAATTAAGAAATATTATTAACAACGATTCACTAAAAATAGCATCCCGACCGAACAAACTTTGAACAGACTCTTCAACACACAAAAAACAAAAACCAATATATAAAAACAACATAGTGTAGTTTATCAATTGCAATGTAAGCAACAACAAACAACAGTGCAGTAAAATATATATAGGACAAACAAAAAGACAACTAGGCATTCGAATAAAAGAACATAAACGGACAATAGAATTGAAAGCAGAAACAACCGCTTTAGCGCAACACTCTGCAGACAAAAACCACGGCTTCGATTTTGACAACATACAAATTTTAGAAAAAGAGACAAAAACAAACAAAAGACTGACACTGGAAAGTTTGCACATTAAGAAAAACATAGAAAAGGCGATTAATAAAAAAGAAGATAGTGACAACATAAGTAACACATATAATATCATTTCAAAACCAAAAAGATGACTAAATAATATATTGACGCTTAAAATTAGAAATAATATAAGGTATTTATAATTTGAGATATAATTATACATTAAGAATTGTGACAATGAAAAATTGATTTGTGTTATTTTAATTAAAAAGTCGCCCGAAGAGGACACAAATCCAGTGTCGAAACGTTGCGCAACAAAAAAAAAAAAACAGAAATAATTTGTTTTAATTTTTTTAAAAATATGACCAAGTAAGCTTTACCAAAAATCAACAAAAGGAAATATTTATTGTCTACAAAAATATCACGTTTTTCATATAAACATTTATATTTCAAGGTGAAATTAATGAGCTCAAAAAGATAATTCAAACTCAAAATGAAACGATAATGGCAGCATTGTCTACCCAAAAAGTAGTGACCGAAAGCCTTGTTCGCCAGGAAAAACACAATGTGGCAATTAAGAATGTTTTTCCAATAAACACCCTCGAGAAGTCGAAAACGCTCAATGACGTCATAACTGATGAAAATCAGCAAAGTCATGTGAGTTCTTATTTTTCTCTACTTTTATGATCTTTTTTTTTTTTTTTCCAAATTTTCATGCTTTTTTAACTGACCAATGGCATGAAATTATCTCTGTGCAATTGATTCGCTATAAATATTGATGGCACTCATGGCAAAAAGCGTTTGAAGAATTATGAAAACGTTTTTGATGCATTGATAGATGCGGTTCGGCCTCTCTGTGATGACCCACACAAAGAATTATGCAACGCCTTAGCTGTTATTAAAAAACGTCTTTTTCATAACGTTTGTGTTGATAAAAAAAAATAAATAATTTCAATAATACAATATTTTCTATGAGCAGTACAAACATTTTACTTGTTTTCATTACAAATTTTATTTTAAGTCATGATATGTACCTGAATTTTCATTTAATGTCAGCAACCACGTTGTAAAAAGATGCCTTCATTTTATATATTTTGTATATTATAATAATTATTTCTATATATAAATATATATATATATATAGGTATATCAGATCGAATCTAACTCTCTTTACAAACGGTCGTGTAAAAAATTAAAGCGCTTAGAGTACAACTATTTAAAATTAAAAACAAGTGTATATTTTTGTTTTTGCAATTGCCTATTCTTGATCTCATTTGAACTCACGTGGTAGACAATTCAGCTTAAAACAGGAATAAAAATTGAGCGATGGCCCGAGGGACCAAATCTTCATCAAAAAGAAAGCTTGTGAATAAGAAGATGACAAAACTTCCTCCGGGTTTTGTTAATCCGAACATTGCGACAACTTCAAGCAACAGGTTTAATCTGCTTGCTGGCCTCAATGATATGGACGTAACTCCCGTATCAAATATTAACGATGTTAAGGAACACAAACCTTCACCCATTGTCGTAGAAGCTAACGCTTCATTTACAGAAATACAAAAGCTGCTTGCTAAGGATTGTATTTTCAAACGTACTTCAATTGGTACCAAAATTATTGCTCCAAGTAATAAAATGTACGAATGCTACAAACAAATACTTAAAGTGAATAAGATGGAGTTTCATTCTTATGGCTCCAAAGAAAATAGGTTATACACTACCTTTTTACACGGTTTACCCCGCATAAGCTCTGAGGAAATCTCCAAGGAGTTAAAAAACTACAACCTATCCCCTTCTTCCGTAACTGAAATAGTCACCAAATTCAGTTCAAACAATAATGCAGTTTATAAAGTTCAACACGAACAATTTCCAATATTATAAGTTCTTGGAAAAAATACAAATCGAAATCCAGGAGCAGACCAACTCAATGCTGGAACTGCTTAATGTATGGCCATGGCGGTGAACATTGCCATCGAAGTGCTGCGTGTATGATATGTGCAGAACAACATCATACAAATGTGTGTCCGCTTAACACAAATGAAAAAAGACCATCTGTTTTTACGTGCTTTAATTGCAAAAAACATGGAAAAGAGAGAACTGATCACTCTGCAAACGACATCAACTGTCCATTACGTTCTCTCTACTTGGAAACTAGAACAAGAGTAACTTCCAAAAGTCATAACAACAGCAGGCAACAACAAAATTTTTCATTTCAATCAAAGGTTGATTTCCCAAATTTAAGTAACAACAACACAAATTGTAACAATAACATCAATAATAACAGCAAAGCTACATATGCTAACCAGCTGAAAACAAACAACGATTTATTTAGCATTGATGAGCTTTTTGATATTTTCACTACAGCTATGGATGATTTGCATAGGTGCACTTCAAAAGTACAACAAATCAAAGTTGTAATGTCAATGGTAAAATACGCCCATGGATTATACTAATAATTTAAACGAATTCAAAATGCTTCACTTGAATGCTAATGGCATTTCAAACTTATCTAAATTAAAACAATTTGAGATACTAATTGAACGAAAAAATATTAAAATAGCGTCTTTGAATGAAACATTTTTTTCAGAAAATCATAGACCCTATTTTAAAAATTATTATTTATATAGAAGTGACAGAACAGATGCAAGAGGAGGAGGAGTAGCTCTGTTAATTCATAAATCTGTCGCTCATAAAAACCTCTTTATATCAAACACCTCATCAATCGAAAACATTTCAATTGAAGTTATTATAAATAATAGACCTATTGTTGTATCTTCGCTATATTCACCAAGATATACCCATAACTTCTGTGCTGATATCTTGAACCTAACACCTTCCACCAAAGAATATATAGTTTTTGGTGACCTAAATGCCAAACATCGTTCTTGGAATTGCCGTTCAAATAATACGGCAGGAATCGCACTGAACAATCTACAGCAATCAAGCAATTTTTCATACACTATCCTAATAGTCCAACCCTATTCCCCCAGCAACACAATCGCGAAGCATCCACAGTCGATATTATTTTAAGCAACTCTGCTTTAAATATAGACGTAAAAACAATGGATTACGAAATACCATCAGACCATCGCCCCATTATATGTACACTTAAAAGATCAATGGCCTTGCAGGTTGACCTCAATTATTATGATTATAGTGCAGCCAACTAGAACATTTATATGAATTTTTAAGACAATAAAATCACGTTAAATTCGGATATATACAATACCAAGGCAGTAATTGATCAGGAAATCCAAAAATTTATGAATGTAGTTTTCGAAGCAAGGGATGTGTCTACACCTAAACTAACTCAACAAAATAATTACACATAACCAGAAAGTACTGTGAAATATATAAAACTAAGAAGAAACTTTAAAAGAAAAATTCAACGATCTTCAAATATAGCCGAGCAAACTTTTTATAATCAATGCACTAAGTTTCTAAGCAACATGATTGATAAATGTATTAATTCGGAACGCAATAAGAAATGGTGTCAATTATTATCCAATTTAAAACCAGGGGATAAATCATTTTGGAAAATAAGCAGGAACTTGCGAGGAAAAGGAAAAAAATCAAATCTCTCCCTTTAAAGTTGGAAATACAAAAATAACATCTGAAAAGGACAAGGCTGAAGTCCTGGCAAATACATTTGTCCAAGCAAATAACCTCACTGCGAACTACAACCATTCAGCGGATACATTAATAAATTCAACAGTAAATAATTTTAAGAAGGAAAATCCTAGTTCTGAAACAGCTACTTATACATCTCTTGAAGAAGTAATGAATATTGTCTCATCAATAAAACCCTCAAAATCCCCTGGTTTTGACAATGTTCTGAACCTGCTCTTAAAGAAACTACCACTCAAAGCTCTAAAATTACTGGTTATAATATTTAACAGCTGCATCAAACTCAACTATTTCCCAAACCATTTCAAAAATGCTAAGGTTATAGCTATTTACAAACCTATCAAGCCTAAAAATAACCCAAACAGCTACAGACCTATCAGTCTATTAAGTAACTTTGGTAAAATTTTTGAAAAAATTCTACATTCTCGTCTTAGTGAATTTGTAACGACCAATTCTATTGTTGCTAAAGAACAATTTGGATTTAAAAAAGGACATAGCCCTACTCACCAAATAAACAGAATTAAAAATCAAATAATCACCAATAAAAACAATAAACGTTCAACGGGTCTAATATTGTTAGATATCGAAAAAGCGTTTGACACTGTTTGGCATAATGGCCTAGTATTTAAATTCTTGATGCAACTATACCAATATATTTATGCAAACTTATTTCAGATTTCATTCACGACAGAAGTATTAAAGTTGCGATTAATAATGAAACATCATCTCCAAAAACCATTACCACAAGATTGCCTCAAGGATCAGTCTTGTCGCCATTGCTTTACTCGATATATACATCCGATTTCAAAGTCCCGAAATATATGAAAATTGCTTACTACGCAGATAATACTGCGTTAATTTCTTCAAACAAACTTACAAGTGCACTCCTGAAGAAAATGGAAAAGGGACTTGTAAATTACAGTAAATATTTTCACAAATGGAAAATCAAAATTAATCCAAACAAAATTAATTCAACAAATATCCCAAAAGACTGCCAGGACGCCATCTTCTTATTGGAAATAATACCATAAATGTACTTAATCATGTCAAATATCTCGGAGTTGCCTTGGACAAAAAGCTTACTTTTAAACAACATATTATGGCTAAGTGCCAAAAAGCTATAAATTCATTTAAAGCATTATGGCCACTACTAAATAGAAGGTCATTTCTAAACCCCAAAAACAAAAATCTACTCTTCAAAAGTGTTATAAGGCCAATATTAACATACGCTTACAAATTATACAAAACAAATGTCTTAAAATGATAATAAAAAGCCCTGGAGGTATCCTACAAATCTTCTTCATGAAGAAACAGGTTACGAAAAAATTATTGATTTCATAACAAGGATTAATAACAATTACTTTGCCAAAATTGAAAATTCCTCTTACCCACTGATAAGAGAATGTAGAGAATTAACGTGAAATTAAAAAGAAATCACCAAATTGAAAATTATGTGCTTATAGAGGTCTATTATTTCTAATAAACCTCTCATAACCACATAAATATTTTCAGATAGTATATAAAGGTTTTTTCCCTCCCATTTTCCTTTAAAAATCATTAAAAAATAAAATAAAAACTATTATCTTTAGATACTATATATTATTTGTTGCAATATCTATATGTGAAGATAAGATCTCATATGTGAATATCAAATTTGTTAAAATATGTAAATAAAGGAAGAATATATAATTGAAAATTGATATATAGGTATATGTATATATATTTCGACAAACATGAAATAAAATTAAACTGTTAAAAAAGTGGTTTTAAAATAATTTAGTATAAACCGATTACTAATAACCAATTTTTCAATTAACTACAAATTGGTTGAAATATAAGTAATTAGTAGTCAATTAAAAAGTCATGCAGAGGTGACCAACTGACTACCGCCTATGACATGCCCATGTTAAAATAATGAGTCGGCGACAAGGAAAAAAGTCACTTAATCAACTAGATGTGCTTATTAAAAAACCAGTTTGAAGTTACTTAAAAATGTGTTTGACTTCCTACAGGGTTGTTTATCATGTGTTGTGGTATTTAATGTTGTAGTTTGACGTAAATTTTGGTGTTGTGTTAGAATATCGTTTACAGTTGATGAGAATGATTCATTTGGTTTAGTAGGTGTTTGTTGGGTGATATTTGTTTCTTTTGAGTGTAAGGTTGTTGTAATTGTAGAATTGTGTTGTGAGTTGTTATTAGGATTGGTTGAAGTAATATTTGTTCTTTTTTTTAATTTCTTATTTCTCTCTTCTATAGCTGTTTGTAAGCCTTAAATTGGTATTTCATAGGATTGTGTGTCTGTTAATTTAAGTGAAGCTTCTTTGCAAGAGCAATTATTAACTGTTTTTATTTTCCTTATTATGGGACAATTTTTGTTGGTAGAGCGGTGTGGATGATTGGAATTTATACATTGGATTTTTGTGCATGGTATAGGGTCATGTATCATTGAAGAACAAATATCAGAATTTACGAGTGTGGCCGAGTTTAAAACATTTTTTGCATTGTATTGGATTTGGAATGTAGGCATCGATTTTGCAGTTTAAGAAGCCAATTTTGATTACATTTGGTAACTGATACAGACTAAAATGAAAAATATGTAATGGTGTATTGGTTTCGGTGTTTTCCACAAATCGTGTAATTTTTTTTTGGTCTTGAAGGGGGGAGGTAAGGTTTTAAAACCTTTTTTTGCATTTCTCTTTCTGAATGTACGTACAACATGTCAAGAGTGTTGTGTGAAAATTTCAAGTCAATCGGAGCAAATTTTAAGAAGATACAGCGTTTCCAGCGACCGGCCTCATACGGTACATCGTATATAAATCAGTTTTTAAAAAACTTTAAATCGATTTTCTCGCAAATAAATGTTCGAAGACCGTGAACATCATAACTCAAAATCTACTTGACCGATTCTTTTGAAATTTTACAAACTGTATCTACACATAAATCACCAGGTAACCACGAAGAGCTTTTTTTATATTTTTAATTTTCTTCCCCATTTTTTAACAAGAAACTCCCGAAATTTTATACCAAAAATCGCGTTTTTCACTTACTTCAAAATGCTGAAAAAAAAAAAAATTTAAAACTCTTCGTCACTACCTCAGGAAACATTTCACCTTTTAAACGCATTTTGATTTTTTTTATTTTACATGATCCGGTAACGAGTTATGATGTTCACCGCAAAACAACAACGCCTACAGAGATTCGCTGTCACGGACTTATATATTAAAATTTTTAATTGAAATTTTTTTTCAAAGATTCTTCAAATATTATGCTATAACGTGTGTATGAAATAAATAAGCCAACATTATTCATATCTTCAAAAAATAATTATGAAAATACGACTTTTTTAACTTTTAAAACATTAACCCCCCCCCCCTCCCTCTAAGGTCCTTCTCTATCTTCCTCGCTGAGGTCACGTAGTATCGGAGGAAATACAACACCTTTTATTGTATTCAGAGTTGGTTGAAAATTACTCTCTATTGGCAGATACCCGGTAAGCTGGTCGTCTTGAGGAATCTATTTGCTTGAGCCTCATTTTTTTTGTCAATATAAGTAAATTACCGTCTCCAGTAAATGTTGTTTTATGAGTTGGTTTAGTAGAGATAGCTTCAAGTGCCTTGGAAACCAGAAAAATGTTATACCATTGTATTGGTTTATCAGGAATTTTACTTTTTAGTATAATAAACTTAATAATAATACAATAATACAATAATACAATAATACAACGTTGAACTTTCATTGTGAACGGTCAATCTTTAGATGTGCTCCTAAGTAAAGTAAAAAAACTGTGGTAAAAGTGCAACAAAAAATTTAAAAAAACACATATTATAAACAAAAAAATTTTCTACATAGTGGCGTTAAAAAATTAAAAAAAAAGTATATATTAAACTAAGCATTTTTAGCTTATAACATAAATTATAAAATCAAATATTCAAACTAATAAAAATAATATTTGTATAAAAAGAACATAACATAAATAGAAATACAAAAATGAGTCTGTGTGTTACATGCAAAAAAACATTACCAACAGAGTATGTAAAGTGCCATGGGTGTGACTCAAAATTTCACTACTCTCCATGCTGCACTTTACCAGAGAGTTCATACACGGGCATTTGTAGTGAACGCAAAGCTGAGTGGAGGTGCGATCTATGTAAACCGCGAAGAGGATCAAGCAACAATGCATATCATCTCGTCTTTAACGAAAGGCCTCAACAAAAACAGCAACGTAGAGAGGAAGTCAGATAATAATGATAATGCTAAACGCTTTAGAGAGCCTCTCTCCCTAAATGATGTGGATAATAATCTTGGTACTGTGAAAGCCGACGTTTTGCTACTAAAAACGGACGTCAAAACAATAAAAACAAATATCAACGATATTAAAACAACAATGCAACAATTAGCAACAAACATAAATCAGAATAATAACCAACTCAACACAAACATACAAAATGCTCTCGCTACCATTACAAGCACCCTCACAACGTTGACATCTCAAGTCAGTGAACTCTGCGAAAAAAACAAAGAAAAAGAAAAACAAATGGAGGAAATGGATAATCTCATAAACTACCGTGAACAAAAAATAATAATAAAAAATGTCGAAATAAAAAATGTAAACAATACGGATATCGTTCCAAACGATGTTATCAAACAAATTGCCGCTTTTGTAAATGTTGAAATTAAAGATGATGATATAAGTAACGCATATAAGGTGAAGAAAACGGATAAAAATTAAAATTAAAAATTAAAAATTAAAATCCAAAAATTAAAAATTAAAAATTAAAAATTAAAAATTAAAAATTAAAAATTAAAAATTAAAAAGAATTACCTCTATAAATACATTAAACATATGATAAAACTAGTATTACAAGAAAACAAAAACACACAACAAAACAACTAACACAGCTGATACACCAAAAACAATTTTCGCCAGCATACCATATATACATACCAATACTAACTAACAAAAAAAATTAAGAAATATTATTAACAACGATTCACTAAAAATAGCATCCCGACCGAACAAACTTTGAACAGACTCTTCAACACACAAAAAACAAAAACCAATATATAAAAACAACATAGTGTAGTTTATCAATTGCAATGTAAGCAACAACAAACAACAGTGCAATAAAATATATATAGGACAAACAAAAAGACAACTAGGCATTCGAATAAAAGAACATAAACGGACAATAGAATTGAAAGCAGAAACAACCGCTTTAGCGCAACACTCTGCAGACAAAAACCACGGCTTCGATTTTGACAACATACAAATTTTAGAAAAAGAGACAAAAACAAACAAAAGACTGACACTGGAAAGTTTGCACATTAAGAAAAACATAGAAAAGGCGATTAATAAAAAAGAAGATAGTGACAACATAAGTAACACATATAATATCATTTCAAAACCAAAAAGATGACTAAATAATATATTGATGCTTAAAATTAGAAATAATATAAGGTATTTATAATTTGAGATATAATTATACATTAAGAATTGTGACAATGAAAAATTGATTTGTGTTATTTTAATTAAAAAGTCGCCCGAAGAGGACACAAATCCAGTGTCGAAACGTTGCGCAACAAAAAAAAAAAAAAACAGAAATAATTTGTTTTAATTTTTTTAAAAATATGACCAAGTAAGCTTTACCAAAAATCAACAAAAGGAAATATTTATTGTCTACAAAAATATCACGTTTTTCATATAAACATTTATATTTCAAGGTGAAATTAATGAGCTCAAAAAGATAATTCAAACTCAAAATGAAACGATAATGGCAGCATTGTCTACCCAAAAAGTAGTGACCGAAAGCCTTGTTCGCCAGGAAAAACACAATGTGGCAATTAAGAATGTTTTTCCAATAAACACCCTCGAGAAGTCGAAAACGCTCAATGACGTCATAACTGATGAAAATCAGCAAAGTCATGTGAGTTCTTATTTTTCTCTACTTTTATGATCTTTTTTTTTTTTTTTTCCAAATTTTCATGCTTTTTTAACTGACCAATGGCATGAAATTATCTCTGTGCAATTGATTCGCTATAAATATTGATGGCACTCATGGCAAAAAGCGTTTGAAGAATTATGAAAACGTTTTTGATGCATTGATAGATGCGGTTCGGCCTCTCTGTGATGACCCACACAAAGAATTATGCAACGCCTTAGCTGTTATTAAAAAACGTCTTTTTCATAACGTTTGTGTTGATAAAAAAAAATAAATAATTTCAATAATACAATATTTTCTATGAGCAGTACAAACATTTTACTTGTTTTCATTACAAATTTTATTTTAAGTCATGATATGTACCTGAATTTTCATTTAATGTCAGCAACCACGTTGTAAAAAGATGCCTTCATTTTATATATTTTGTATATTATAATAATTATTTCTATATATAAATATATATATATATATAGGTATATCAGATCGAATCTAACTCTCTTTACAAACGGTCGTGTAAAAAATTAAAGCGCTTAGAGTACAACTATTTAAAATTAAAAACAAGTGTATATTTTTGTTTTTGCAATTGCCTATTCTTGATCTCATTTGAACTCACGTGGTAGACAATTCAGCTTAAAACAGGAATAAAAATTGAGCGATGGCCCGAGGGACCAAATCTTCATCAAAAAGAAAGCTTGTGAATAAGAAGATGACAAAACTTCCTCCGGGTTTTGTTAATCCGAACATTGCGACAACTTCAAGCAACAGGTTTAATCTGCTTGCTGGCCTCAATGATATGGACGTAACTCCCGTATCAAATATTAACGATGTTAAGGAACACAAACCTTCACCCATTGTCGTAGAAGCTAACGCTTCATTTACAGAAATACAAAAGCTGCTTGCTAAGGATTGTATTTTCAAACGTACTTCAATTGGTACCAAAATTATTGCTCCAAGTAATAAAATGTACGAATGCTACAAACAAATACTTAAAGAGAATAAGATGGAGTTTCATTCTTATGGCTCCAAAGAAAATAGGTTATACACTACCTTTTTACACGGTTTACCCCGCATAAGCTCTGAGGAAATCTCCAAGGAGTTAAAAAACTACAACCTATCCCCTTCTTCCGTAACTGAAATAGTCACCAAATTCAGTTCAAACAATAATGCAGTTTATAAAGTTCAACACGAACAATTTCCAATATTATAAGTTCTTGGAAAAAATACAAATCGAAATCCAGGAGCAGACCAACTCAATGCTGGAACTGCTTAATGTATGGCCATGGCGGTGAACATTGCCATCGAAGTGCTGCGTGTATGATATGTGCAGAACAACATCATACAAATGTGTGTCCGCTTAACACAAATGAAAAAGACCAGCTGTTTTTACGTGCTTTAATTGCAAAAAACATGGAAAAGAGAGAACTGATCACTCTGCAAACGACATCAACTGTCCATTACGTTCTCTCTATTTGGAAACTAGAACAAGAGTAACTTCCAAAAGTCATAACAACAGCAGGCAACAACAAAATTTTTCATTTCAATCAAAGGTTGATTTCCCAAATTTAAGTAACAACAACACAAATTGTAACAATAACATCAATAATAACAGCAAAGCTACATATGCTAACCAGCTGAAAACAAACAACGATTTATTTAGCATTGATGAGCTTTTTGATATTTTCACTACAGCTATGGATGATTTGCATAGGTGCACTTCAAAATTACAACAAATCAAAGTTGTAATGTCAATGGTAAAATACGCCCATGGATTATACTAATAATTTAAACGAATTCAAAATGCTTCACTTGAATGCTAATGGCATTTCAAACTTATCTAAATTAAAACAATTTGAGATACTAATTGAACGAAAAAATATTAAAATAGCGTCTTTGAATGAAACATTTTTTTCAGAAAATCATAGACCCTATTTTAAAAATTATTATTTATATAGAAGTGACAGAACAGATGCAAGAGGAGGAGGAGTAGCTCTGTTAATTCATAAATCTGTCGCTCATAAAAACCTCTTTATATCAAACACCTCATCAATCGAAAACATTTCAATTGAAGTTATTATAAATAATAGACCTATTGTTGTATCTTCTCTATATTCACCAAGATATACCCATAACTTCTGTGCTGATATCTTGAACCTAACACCTTCCACCAAAGAATATATAGTTTTTGGTGACCTAAATGTCAAACATCGTTCTTGGAATTGCCGTTCAAATAATACGGCAGGAATCGCACTGAACAATCTACAGCAATCAAGCAATTTTTCATACACTATCCTAATAGTCCAACCCTATTCCCCCAGCAACACAATCGCGAAGCATCCACAGTCGATATTATTTTAAGCAACTCTGCTTTAAATATAGACGTAAAAACAATGGATTACGAAATACCATCAGACCATTATATGTACACTTAAAAGATCAATGGCCTTGCAGGTTGACCTCAATTATTATGATTATAGTGCAGCCAACTAGAACATTTATATGAATTTTTAAGACTATAAAATCACGTTAAATTCGGATATATACAATACCAAGGCAGTAATTGATCAGGAAATCCAAAAATTTATGAATGTAGTTTTCGAAGCAAGGGATGTGTCTACACCTAAACTAACTCAACAAAATAATTACACATAACCAGAAAGTACTGTGAAATATATAAAACTAAGAAGAAACTTTAAAAGAAAAATTCAACGATCTTCAAATATAGCCGAGCAAACTTTTTATAATCAATGCACTAAGTTTCTAAGCAACATGATTGATAAATGTATTAATTCGGAACGCAATAAGAAATGGTGTCAATTATTATCCAATTTAAAACCAGGGGATAAATCATTTTGGAAAATAAGCAGGAACTTGCGAGGAAAAGGAAAAAAATCAAATCTCTCCCTTTAAAGTTGGAAATACAAAAATAACATCTGAAAAGGACAAGGCTGAAGTCCTGGCAAATACATTTGTCCAAGCAAATAACCTCACTGCGAACTACAACCATTCAGCGGATACATTAATAAATTCAACAGTAAATAATTTTAAGAAGGAAAATCCTAGTTCTGAAACAGCTACTTATACATCTCTTGAAGAAGTAATGAATATTGTCTCATCAATAAAACCCTCAAAATCCCCTGGTTTTGACAATGTTCTGAACCTGCTCTTAAAGAAACTACCACTCAAAGCTCTAAAATTACTGGTTATAATATTTAACAGCTGCATCAAACTCAACTATTTCCCAAACCATTTCAAAAATGCTAAGGTTATAGCTATTTACAAACCTATCAAGCCTAAAAATAACCCAAACAGCTACAGACCTATCAGTCTATTAAGTAACTTTGGTAAAATTTTTGAAAAAATTCTACATTCTCGTCTTAGTGAATTTGTAACGACCAATTCTATTGTTGCTAAAGAACAATTTGGATTTAAAAAAGGACATAGCCCTACTCACCAAATAAACAGAATTAAAAATCAAATAATCACCAATAAAAACAATAAACGTTCAACGGGTCTAATATTGCACAGTGGTTCAAAACCAAAAAAAAGTGGTAATAAGTCTGGAACTTCTAAACTATTGGTTGGATTGGAATAGTATATTCTAGGCGATTGTAGTCAAGGATATAGGCTTTCAAAATATTTATTTTTGAGATACCCTGTTGTAACACAGGGTGAGCTACAGGGTGCCAAAGTCGACCACCTCGAGGTGGAAAATGCTTTCAAAGCTTTTAACTTTTATAAATATGAAGTGATTTTTACGTTTTTTAAATTTTTCCAATAACCATTAAATTATTAACAAAAAACTTGCTTATACTACCTAGTTATCGCTTATGGTTTAAAAAATATTTGATTTTAAAAATCAACATTTGAACTTTTCACCAAATTCTTTCTTGGTTTTTCGCAAATAACATTTTTATTAAAATAGACAAAAAAAATTTAAAAATATGTAGCGATAGCCAGTACTTTTTAAAAAAATACGCTGAAGTATTTTTTGAATTATTTCAAACCGTTTAGTGAGCACAAAATCTTAAAGTTTACTTTTTGAATCAGGTTCTAAAAATTGCAATTTTTTGCCAAAAAATACCCTTCATTCTTTCACTTTTTTCTCACAACCTTGGTAAAACATTTATATATTTTTCTACATATTTTAAAAGAATATACTTCAAGAATGGTTGTAAGTGAAATTTTTAATATTTTTGGACATGCACCCTACGTCCAGCATTGGACGAAATTGGGCAATTTTTTAAAAAAAGCTAAGTTTTAAAAGTTAATACAAAAATATCCGCTCGATTTCTTCAAATATTTCACCGCAGGATTAAAGCTCCAAATATTTTTATTTATTTGCCGCAATAAAATTCACCGCCGTTACATAAACGTGGTCAGGAGGGCTTAAATGGTGAAAAAGGTCAAATTTTCATACGAATTTTTTTTGTTAACATAAAAAACATATTAAGATTAGCTATTTTTATATTTTGTTTATTGATTCAGAACGGCATTTAAATTATCTAAAACACTTCAAAAATTCATTTTGATAACGTTAATAGTTTTTGAGATATTTATATTCAAATTTCAGAAAAAAATATAGAAAAACTATGGTTTTCGTTTTTTTTTTGGTTTTTTTGGTAAAGTGTTCCCAAAATTTTTGAATTTTACTTATTATATATATTGTTAAAGAAGACATATTTATCTATTAAACGATATATAACATGTCTATCAAATATATTGCAACATGCTGAAATAATGACCCCAAACCACACTCCACAGGCAAAAATTTAGCTATTTCTCTATTTGTTCATATAAATGGTCATTTACATAGTGAATGACATATTTTTTTATTGTTTTTTGGTAAAGTGTTGCATACGTTTTTATTACTTCAAAAAATTTTAATATCTTTTCAAAAAACTAAAAATGAAGAATGGTTGAAAACGGGCCTCACAGTACAAATTGAGAAAAAGGCATTTGGTCGATCTAAAAAGGACTACGAAAATGTTCAATCAAGGACAAAAAAGAAAAAACAAGAAGAAATCATTAGTAACCATTCGCCTAATGAAATTAAGGATTCCTTTAAATCAGCCTTGACACGCACGCAACTAAAGGAAGCTGCTAAAGTTGTAGATGTGTTACCAACTGCATCTCCTAAGCGGTTGAAGCGTATGGTGCAAAGTATTTCAACGCCAAAATCGTCAACATCATTTACAGAAGAGGATGCGTTAGCTCCTATTTTAAATTTGGGATTGACAAGAAATAAATATGGTTTTTGAGAAAAGCTCTCAAAGAAAAAGATTTGATAAAGGAAACAAAAAATAAAATTCTACCATCTAATGTGAAATTTTTATGACATCATTAGTACCATTAAAAATGAGGCTATATAATGAGACAAGTTCTTCTTCTAGTGAGAGAGAATATCAGGACATTGGAGTAATTTAACACCCGGATCTAAGTTTCTATGTCGGCCAATCCGATTTGAGTACACAAAGGAAGACAAAATTACAACACAAAGCTTAGTGACAAAGAATGCATTGGGAGAACTGACTGAAGAAGCACAAGAAGCTAGAAACAGAGATGTCAAACACTTTAGACCTTTTTAATGCAAGAAAATGTAGCAAAGAAGCCCAAAATTCCGATTTAATGGAATATTTATTGATATCATCAGATCCAGTAATATACTCCATTAGAACAAAATGGTTACCAAAAATAAGTCTTGAAATAGAAAATGATGATTCCGAAGCTATGGATATAAAATATCTTTTATCTTTTGATATTTCTGATTGTTTTGTAGAAAATAACTAGTACAAAAGCAGACAATTGTTATGTAATTTTAAGCCTATTATAAAACAAATAAAAAAATACTCATTAAAAAAAAATTTAGTTATATTTGTTATTTAATAATGAAAATATCTTAGGCATGGGCTTTTTACCAGTTTTTTTTTTTTTGTATAAAATCAGCATCAGAGTTTCGGGCAATTTTATGATCAGTTAAAACTCATTAGGTAAATATTTCATACACCATTAACTTATAATTATACCTTCTTTGAAAAGATATTAAAATTATTTGAAGTAATAAAAACGTATGTAACCCTTTACCAAAAAACAATAAAAAAAATATGTCATTCACTATGTAAATGACCATTTATATGAACAAATAGAGAAATAGCTAAATTTTTGCCTGTGGAGTGTGGTTTGGGGTCATTATTTCAGCATGTTGCAATATATTTGATAGACATGTTATATATCGTTTAATAGATAAATATGTCTTCTTTAACAATATATATAATAATAAGTAAAATTCAAAAATTTTGGGAACACTTTACCAAAAAAAACCAAAAAAAAAAACGAAAACCATAGTTTTTCTATATTTTTTTCTGAAATTTGAATATAAATATCTCAAAAACTATTAACGTTATCAAAATGAATTTTTGAAGTGTTTTAGATAATTTAAATGCCGTTCTGAATCAATAAACAAAATATAAAAATAACTAATCTTAATATGTTTTTTATGTTAACAAAAAAAATTCGTATGAAAATTTGACCTTTTTCACCATTTAAGCCCTCCTGACCACGTTTATGTAACGGCGGTAAATTTTATTACGGCAAATAAATAAAAATATTTGGAGCTTTAATACTGCGGTGAAATATTTGAAGAAATCGAGCGGATATTTTTGTATTAACTTTTAAAACTTAGTTTTTTTTTAAAAATTGACCAATTTCGTCCAATGCTGGACGTAGGGTGCATGTCCAAAAATATTAAAAATTTCACTTACAATCATTCTTGAAGTATATTCTTTTAAAATATGTAGAAAAATTTATACATGTTTTACCAAGGTTGTGAGACAAAAGTGAAAGAATGAAGGGTATTTTTTGGCAAAAAATTGCAATTTTTAGAACCTGATTCAAAAAGTCAACTTTAAGATTTTGTGCTCACTAAACGGTTCGAAATAATTCAAAAAATACTTCAGCGTATTTTTTTGAAAAGTACTGGCTATCGCTACATATTTTTAGATTTTTTTTGTCTATTTTAATAAAAATGTTATTTGCGAAAAACCAAGAAAGAATTTG
The DNA here is from genome assembly GCA_963682025.1 of Cordilura impudica. Lineage (NCBI taxonomy): Eukaryota > Metazoa > Arthropoda > Insecta > Diptera > Scathophagidae > Cordilura > Cordilura impudica. The sequence continues at coordinate 229,530,858 of OY821517.1, forward strand.
GTGAAAAGTTCAAATGTTGATTTTTAAAATCAAATATTTTTTAAACCATAAGCGATAACTAGGTAGTGTAAGCAAGTTTTTTGTTAATAATTTAATGGTTATTGGAAAAATTTAAAAAACGTAAAAATCACTTCATATTTATAAAAGTTAAAAGCTTTGAAAGCATTTTCCACCTCGAGGTGGTCGACTTTGGCACCCTGTAGCTCACCCTGTGTTACAACAGGGTATCTCAAAAATAAATATTTTGAAAGCCTATATCCTTGACTACAATCGCCTAGAATATACTATTCCAATCCAACCAATAGTTTAGAAGTTCCAGACTTATTACCACTTTTTTTTGGTTTTGAACCACTGTGTATTGTTAGATATCGAAAAAGCGTTTGACACTGTTTGGCATAATGGCCTAGTATTTAAATTCTTGATGCAAATATACCAATATATTTATGCAAACTTATTTCAGATTTCATTCACGACAGAAGTATTAAAGTTGCGATTAATAATGAAACATCATCTCCAAAAACCATTACCACAAGATTGCCTCAAGGATCAGTCTTGTCGCCATTGCTTTACTCGATATATACATCCGATTTCAAAGTCCCGAAATATATGAAAATTGCTTACTACGCAGATAATACTGCGTTAATTTCTTCAAACAAACTTACAAGTGCACTCCTGAAGAAAATGGAAAAGGGACTTGTAAATTACAGTAAATATTTTCACAAATGGAAAATCAAAATTAATCCAAACAAAATTAATTCAACAAATATCCCAAAAGACTGCCAGGACGCCATCTTCTTATTGGAAATAATACCATAAATGTACTTAATCATGTCAAATATCTCGGAGTTGCCTTGGACAAAAAGCTTACTTTTAAACAACATATTATGGCTAAGTGCCAAAAAGCTATAAATTCATTTAAAGCATTATGGCCACTACTAAATAGAAGGTCATTTCTAAACCCCAAAAACAAAAATCTACTCTTCAAAAGTGTTATAAGGCCAATATTAACATACGCTTACAAATTATACAAAACAAATGTCTTAAAATGATAATAAAAAGCCCTGGAGGTATCCTACAAATCTTCTTCATGAAGAAACAGGTTATGAAAAAATTATTGATTTCATAACAAGGATTAATAACAATTACTTTGCCAAAATTGAAAATTCCTCTTACCCACTGATAAGAGAATGTAGAGAATTAACGTAAAATTAAAAAGAAATCACCAAATTGAAAATTATGTGCTTATAGAGGTCTATTATTTCTAATAAACCTCCCATAACCACATAAATATTTTCAGATAGTATATAAAGGTTTTTCCCTCCCATTTTCCTTTAAAAATCATTAAAAAATAAAATAAAAACTATTATCTTTAGATACTATATATTATTTGTTGCAATATCTATATGTGAAGATAAGATCTCATATGTGAATATCAAATTTGTTAAAATATGTAAATAAAGGAAGAATATATAATTGAAAATTGATATATAGGTATATGTATATATATTTCGACAAACATGAAATAAAATTAAACTGTTAAAAAAGTGGTTTTAAAATAATTTAGTATAAACCGATTACTAATAACCAATTTTTCAATTAACTACAAATTGGTTGAAATATAAGTAATTAGTAGTCAATTAAAAAGTCATGCAGAGGTGACCAACTGACTACCGCCTATGACATGCCCATGTTAAAATAATGAGTCGGCGACAAGGAAAAAAGTCACTTAATCAACTAGATGTGCTTATTAAAAAACCAGTTTGAAGTTACTTAAAAATGTGTTTGACTTCCTACAGGGTTGTTTATCATGTGTTGTGGTATTTAATGTTGTAGTTTGACGTAAATTTTGGTGTTGTGTTAGAATATCGTTTACAGTTGATGAGAATGATTCATTTGGTTTAGTAGGTGTTTGTTGGGTGATATTTGTTTCTTTTGAGTGTAAGGTTGTTGTAATTGTAGAATTGTGTTGTGAGTTGTTATTAGGATTGGTTGAAGTAATATTTGTTCTTTTTTTTAATTTCTTATTTCTCTCTTCTATAGCTGTTTGTAAGCCTTAAATTGGTATTTCATAGGATTGTGTGTCTGTTAATTTAAGTGAAGCTTCTTTGCAAGAGCAATTATTAACTGTTTTTATTTTCCTTATTATGGGACAATTTTTGTTGGTAGAGCGGTGTGGATGATTGGAATTTATACATTGGATTTTTGTGCATGGTATAGGGTCATGTATCATTGAAGAACAAATATCAGAATTTACGAGTGTGGCCGAGTTTAAAACATTTTTTGCATTGTATTGGATTTGGAATGTAGGCATCGATTTTGCAGTTTAAGAAGCCAATTTTGATTACATTTGGTAACTGATACAGACTAAAATGAAAAATATGTAATGGTGTATTGGTTTCGGTGTTTTCCACAAATCGTGTAATTTTTTTTTGGTCTTGAAGGGGGGAGGTAAGGTTTTAAAACCAAGAGTGTTGTGTGAAAATTTCAAGTCAATCGGAGCAAATTTTAAGAAGATACAGCGTTTCCAGCGACCGGCCTCATACGGTACATCGTATATAAATCAGTTTTTAAAAAACTTTAAATCGATTTTCTCGCAAATAAATGTTCGAAGACCGTGAACATCATAACTCAAAATCTACTTGACCGATTCTTTTGAAATTTTACAAACTGTATCTACACATAAATCACCAGGTAACCACGAAGAGCTTTTTTTATATTTTTAATTTTCTTCCCCATTTTTTAACAAGAAACTCCCGAAATTTTATACCAAAAATCGCGTTTTTCACTTACTTCAAAATGCTGAAAAAAAAAAATTTTAAAACTCTTCGTCACTACCTCAGGAAACATTTCACCTTTTAAACGCATTTTGATTTTTTTTATTTTACATGATCCGGTAACGAGTTATGATGTTCACCGCAAAACAACAACGCCTACAGAGATTCGCTGTCACGGACTTATATATTAAAATTTTTAATTGAAATTTTTTTTCAAAGATTCTTCAAATATTATGCTATAACGTGTGTATGAAATAAATAAGCCAACATTATTCATATCTTAAAAAATAATTATGAAAATACGACTTTTTTAACTTTTAAAACATTAACCCCCCCCCCCCCCCCTCTAAGGTCCTTCTCTATCTTCCTCGCTGAGGTCACGTAGTATCGGAGGAAATACAACACCTTTTATTGTATTCAGAGTTGGTTGAAAAATACTCTCTATTGGCAGATACCCGGTAAGCTGGTCGTCTTGAGGAATCTATTTGCTTGAGCCTCATTTTTTTTTGTCAATATAAGTAAATTACCGTCTCCAGTAAATGTTGTTTTATGAGTTGGTTTAGTAGAGATAGCTTCAAGTGCCTTGGAAACCAGAAAAATGTTATACCATTGTATTGGTTTATCAGGAATTTTACTTTTTAGTATAATAAACTTAATAATAATACAATAATACAACGTTGAACTTTCATTGTGAACGGTCAATCTTTAGATGTGCTCCTAAGTAAAGTAAAAAAACTGTGGTAAAAGTGCAACAAAAAATTTAAAAAAACACATATTATAAACAAAAAAATTTTCTACATAGTGGCGTTAAAAAATTAAAAAAAAAGTATATATTAAACTAAGCATTTTTAGCTTATAACATAAATTATAAAATCAAATATTCAAACTAATAAAAATAATATTTGTATAAAAAGAACATAACATAAATAGAAATACAAAAATGAGTCTGTGTGTTACATGCAAAAAAACATTACCAACAGAGTATGTAAAGTGCCATGGGTGTGACTCAAAATTTCACTACTCTCCATGCTGCACTTTACCAAAGAGTTCATACACGGGCATTTGTAGTGAACGCAAAGCTGAGTGGAGGTGCGATCTATGTAAACCGCGAAGAGGATCAAGCAACAATGCATATCATCTCGTCTTTAACGAAAGGCCTCAACAAAAACAGCAACGTAGAGAGGAAGTCAGATAATAATGATAATGCTAAACGCTTTAGAGAGCCTCTCTCCCAAAATGATGTGGATAATAATCTTGGTACTGTGAAAGCCGACGTTTTGCTACTAAAAACGGACGTCACAACAATAAAAACAAATATCAACGATATTAAAACAACGATGCAACAATTAGCAACAAACATAAATCAGAATAATAACCAACTCAACACAAACATACAAAATGCTCTCGCTACCATTACAAGCACCCTCACAACGTTGACATCTCAAGTCAGTGAACTCTGCGAAAAAAACAAAGAAAAAGAAAAACAAATGGAGGAAATGGATAATCTCATAAACTACCTTGAACAAAAAATAATAATAAAAAATGTCGAAATAAAAAATGTAAACAATACGGATATCGTTCCAAACGATGTTATCAAACAAATTGCCGCTTTTGTAAATGTTGAAATTAAAGATGATGATATAAGTAACGCATATAAGGTGAAGAAAACGGATAAGATATTTGTGGAATTCTGTTCTCTTAATAAAAAAAGGGAACTACTTAGCAAGATAAATCGTCATAGAGTGGACGCGAAAATCATAAATAAAGAGGGTGACAATACCAACAACAACAATTACGATTCCATATACATTAACGATCAGCTAACCGCACACAATCGCCGTCTCCTCTGGCTAGCCAAAACAAAAGCTAAAGAGTCCAACTGGAAATATATCTGGGTCCGCAACGGCAGTATTTTTGCAAAAAGAAGCGCCATCGTTAACCCAATAATCATTCACAATGCCGCTGATATTGAATAATAATTCCAGCAATATAATCCCGCAAATTTTGGAATCTGTATATTTCTTTTATATTTCTTTATTCTTTTTTAAATAAAAATGAACCAAAAAAATTCCAAATTAATTGATAATTTTAATCTTATCGGAAAATCCTTTTAAGTTATCCTACAAATATCATATACATGAATATCAGATCGCTCCGCCTACACTTCACAGCTTATTTAATAAGCATTCACAGCATAATAAACAAAGCTAAATTTATTGTTCTTGTTGAAACAAATATTACAAACGAAGAAAATCATCTGTACAATATAACCGGTTTCAATTCTATTTTTTTTAATAGAGATGGTAAGGGAGGAGGGATAGCAGTGTTTATTAAAGAGTATATCATATACTCAAACTATCCCTTACACACAACTTTTTTTGCAACACTACAAATCGATGCAATTATAAACAACAAACTTATCACTCTTCTTCCAAAATATCGCCCCCCATCTCTTAATGCTAACAAATTTATAATAGAAGTAGACAAAACACTAAACGAGTTAAACAATAAACAAGAAGTAATTATTATCGGAGACATGAATATTGATATAAGCACACAGAACAAATAACAACAAAATATTTAGAAATAATATTGTGATGATTTACCTTACCCTGTGTAGACTTCTCATTTAAATGAAAAACTAACTCCCGCAGTTACTAATATATTTTTATTCTCCAGCTTCTAGCTGTGTCAAGATTAAGATTAAGATTAATTTTAAGACTTAAATATGTCAGACTTATATACTAAATTATCAACTATAATTATACAAAAGTATTCTCTTAAATGATATGCAAACCTTCTCTTAAATTCGTGAGTGCTTAAACAGCATAGTGAGCGACCTTTGTAAACCCCGCTCTATGACACACATGTGTGGAACACTTGTGTTAACCATACTGCTTGCATCAACGTTAAATGGGTGGTCCTCAATATTAAGTACACCAATATGTCAAGTACGACAATATCGAATACACAAAACATACGTTTCCGTATTTCCGTATTCTTTTATTTATTCTGACTTTGGTTTGTTTACTAACAAAGCCATGCCACACACATTCATTGATCGCAATGTTTATAGTCAAACCCAACACGTGCATTCTCACATTGCTCAGCATTCATGTACTAAGTGAATGCCCTATAGTATGCATACACTACAATATGCTCTAACGGGCTACAATGTATTGTAAACGAGAGCACAAGAGAAGATTTGAACAAAAACACAAGCACATGCATAGATCACCTACATGTCCGAAATAACAAATCAAGCACACAAACATATGCTGCTATTGTCAAAACCAATATCTCTGACCACTATACTATTTTTTGTTGTTTATTTGATGAAGGAGATGTTAATTAAATAAAAAAATTAAGGAAACAAACTGGAACTCTTTAATTAATAAAAATTTAAATACAAATGAATTTTTTAATGAAATTTATTCTAACTTTTCTAAAATATATGATGACTCGAAAAAACCGAAAAAAGTTATAAAACAAGAACTAAAACCCCGTGATAAGTGAAGATCTAATTAAATTTTGTGATATTCGGGATAAACTTTACAACAAATGGCATAAGAGTCGAAATAGTAATCAATATGAATACGAATATAAAAAATTCAGAAATAAACTAAACAAAAAATTAAATTATGAAAAAAACAATTATTACAAGAATAAATTTATTGAATACAGAAATAACATAAGAATAACGTGGCAATTAATAAATGAAATAACGGGTAAAAAAGCAAGTAATATAGATAGCATACGTCGAACATAGTGCAAAACTTCGCAATAAATTTCAAAGAAAATGTTCAAAATACCCTACACAACTGTAACATTAAGACATTACAATATCAACACACATCTCTTATACGGCCAATCTACAAAAATGGCACTAGAAATGATTATAATAACTACAGACCCATCGCTGTCCTTCCGATACTAGAGAAAGTACTTGAAGATATCGTTGTTAGACGAGTTAATAAATTTCTGAAGAAATTCGACATTATAAATCCAATACAATTTGGATGTCAAAAAGGGAAAAACATAAATCAACTTCTCGGAAACTTTTCAAATTATATTAATGGATGCTTAAGTGAAAACAATCACTGTTTAGCTCTTTTCGTTGATTTTAGCAAGGCATTTTACACATTGTCTCATCAAAATTTGCTTAATATACTGTACAGAAATGGAATCAGAGGAAACTGCTTAAGCTGGTTTGAAAATTATTTACAATGCAGATCATACCGAGTCAAAGTAGACAACAAACTCAGCGACGAAACTCCCATATACTGCGGCGTACCACAAGGTTCAAATCTGGGGCCTATTCTCTATCTAATCTATGCAAATGACACGTCAAGGATGCTGGAAAACAGTAAGACATTTGCATACGCAGATGACACTGCAATTATTGTGACGCGTGAAAATGTAAGTACTGCTAAAATAATAATGCAAAACGAACTGGATAAAATAACAAAATGGTGTCATGATAACGGCCTTGTCATAAATGCAAAGAAAACCAAATTAATGCACATCAAACCGCCTCATCTTACTCACACCAATATTAGACTGCAATTTCACGGCACCCTATTAATGATATTAACTATACGGATAGCTGTACTACTCTCATTGGGATGGTAAGCAATTACAAATATCTTGGAGTCTACGTAGACGAAAACTTTAAATGGCTAACACATATACAACACCTTCGCAAAAAATTAAGAAAAACAGCATACAGTCTTTACCATTTAAGTAACTGTGCTACTTTGAGTCCTGAAACAATCATATTTTTCGCTGGCCGAGTCGTACATTAGACATGGCATAGCTGCTTGTGGAAGAGCTACATATTGTAAATCGCTTCAACAGACACAAAACCAAATCTTAAAAATACTTCTGAACATCAACAACACAACAATATATTAAATTACGCCATGATATATATTTGTCGGTAATCACATTAACACTAGAAATAACATAAGCAATACGTCAAACAGTAATGTAATAAACAACAATATACCCAACAACATTAATCATACCTTCAACAACAATATCATATTGACAACATTCACAGTACGTCAAATAACTACATTTACAACTTTATATCGAACAACAACATGGTCCACAACATCAACAATACTCCCAATATATCCAACAATTGCAATAAACGAATTTTACTTTAATAAACGAATTTTATAATGATCCACGTTTCTTGAAAGCTATTGACCACACACATAATACGAGACTTCGAGCTGAAGGATGAACGTCATCGCAACAACTACGGAAAGAATACCCTATCCATAATTTTGCCCAACATATTCAACAAATTGCGTTTAGAAATAATATCAACCACAAATCCGAATAAAAGAAGGAAAGATTAAAGAACATTTCTTAGCTTCACAATGAATCTAAAATAACTGAATTTAAAATGAGAAACAATTTATATAATAAATTATAATCAATTTACAATAATTAGACAGAAAAAACGAATTATAAAATTTAATTTATTTATCTTTTTTAAATAATTTGTATACCTACATCCTGCAGACAAGCCAAAGGGCTTCGTGGGATTAGAATTAAGTTTTTTAAGAATGTATATAAAATGTATTTTAATAAAATTGAAAAAAAGGACATTGGCTTTTATTGCTGTTGTTGTAGTTTTGTTTGTTCTTTATATGTATTGTTTGTATTAAATTCGGTGGTATTAGTATTATTTTTTTTCGTTTTGGCGATGGATCTAGGATCTCATAATAGTTGCCTCCCGAGGAGGACTCCATGGTTAGCACTTTATTAAATAAAAATATAGACGATAGTTTTAAATACCGTAAACAAAAGTAAAAGTAATTAATTTAACACAGAAAAATAGAGAAAAAATTTAAATAACGGATAGAGAATAAAAAAGAGATTAGCTTTTCAACGCGACAAGTTTACTTTAAACAACCGTATTCAAAGAGTACTTATATGAAACTGAGGCACTAATGATAAACAATGTCATTTTTCAAGAAATTTGCTGAAAAATTAAACATGCTAATATAACTTTGCATAAAACGAAATTTAACTTTTCCATGCGAATTTAACTTTACATAAAACGAATTTAACTTTTCGTTACGTCGTAACGCATTTAACTTTCGAATTTAACTTCACATTGTAACGTCAAAACGAATTTAACTTTACACACTTCAATTCAATTCGTCTTTGGAACTCGCTACCTTCAAACCTAAATTTAATGAGCAACAATTTGCATTTTTAAAAAGCGCCTTTTTATTTAATCTTATATTAATTATACCCTATACCACTATGTGGTTTGGGTATAATGACTTTGTGCTGCTGTTTGTAACAACCAAAAATATTTGACCTAGACCCATCTTTAATTATACCGATCGAATCAGAATCACTTTCTGAGTTGATTTAACAATGTCCGTCCGTCCGTCCGTCCGTCCGTCTGTGTGTCCATGTAAACCTTGTAATCAAACTGCAGGTCGCAAATATGAATATATTTTGATGAAATTTGGTATGTAAGCTTTTATCTGCCATGGGATGAACGCTATTGAAATTGGTGAGAATCGGTCCATGTTTAGACCTAGCCCCCATACAAATTACCCCTATGAAATCGACATAAATTGCCACAAGATCCAAATTGTCATATAGATCTTATTCAAATTGGGTTTGTATGCGTTCATTACATCCATTAATGAGTAGTCCAAAAATGATCCCTTTGGCCCCACATAGAGCTGCTTCCCGATCTTCACTTAAATCTATTAAAAAACAAAAATATTGCACTGATTCTTCTCAAATTTTGTTTGTATATATTTTTGCAAAATAAAAGAGACTTTACCAAACATGATCAGGATCGGTCCATTTTTGGACCTAGTCCCCATATAGATATATCATCCAATATGAACTTTTTCATATCTGCAGCCAAAAAAATTAATAAAAATCCCACTCAAATTTGGTTTTTGCTTATTTTCTATGTCCAGTTAGTTGGGCCTAAGAGATAGAGTTTCTAAATGCATGGTATAGGGTATCGTATAGCCGGTCTAGACCGACTATAATTTTCTTACTTGTTTTTTTACTGGAATTTATATCTTTTTAAATTTTTAATGTTTAATTTTAACTATTTATAATTTAATTAATTTATAATATTAATAATTTTTATTTTTGAATTTTATTTATTTATTTTTTTTTTAATTTTTTATATAAATATTAATTTTTATACGATCGCATTTAATATCAGTGGTGCTTTGATCAGTGTTTCTATTTACACAATATTTTCTGTAAATTAAACCGCGTATAGTAACAACTGTTTTTATATATAAAAACTCTGATAAGAGCCAACTTAAATTTATAAATATGCCTCCCTGGACACAGATCCAGACCCAGATCCAACACCAAAACGTAAAAGAAGATCAAATATTAATTTAAACACCACTAATGACTTTCTCCTAATGAACTCAACTCAAAAACCAAACAGTTGCAACCCAAAATATAAAGGGTTTTTCAACAGGGACGCTACAAAAGTAGAAAGACAGGGACACAAACGACGCCATATTTCTTCCCGCTCTTTTGACATTTCTCTTCAGTATGGTTTGCCATTTCATGATGGAAAGATATACGAGCCAACAACAAGTCGAAATTATTAAAATTTACTACCGAAATTCGGAGTCAGTGGCCTCAACGTTAAGAGCGCTACGTCCAATTTATGGTCGTAATAATCGTCCTAGCAGATCAACAATTGAGCGTCTAGTGGAAAAATTTGAATCCACAGGCACAGTACAAAATGTTCCCGTGCCAGTGAGACAAAGAAGTGCCCGTAGTGTCGAGAATATTGCTGCCGCTGAGGCTTCAGTTGAAGAAAGCCCAAATGTGTCTCTCAAACGTCGTTCTCAAGCGTTGGGCATCTCTGTGACGTCGTTGTGGCGAATTTTGCGAAAAGATCTTGGCCTACATCCTTACAAGATCAAATTGATGCAAGAACTGAAGCCGCTTGACCACCAGAAGCATCGTATGTTCGTGAATTGGGCTGAGCAACAACTTGAAAATGATTCGGATTTTCATCGAAAAATCATCTTCAGCGATGAGGCTCATTTCTGGCTGAATGCCTTCGTCAATAAACAAAATATACGTTATTGGTCAGACAGCAATTCACACGTACTCCATGAGTCATCATTGCATCCCGAAAAAATTACGGTTTGGTGCGGTTTATGGGCCGGCGGAGTCATTGGGCCGTACTTTTTCCGTGATGCTCAAGACCGGCACGTTACCGTGAATGGGAATCGCTACCGTTCAATGATGACCGAATATTTTTGGCCCCAATTGGATGGTATGGACTTGGAGGACATGTGGTTCCAACAGGACGGCGCCACAAGCCACACAGCGAATGTCACAATCAATTTATTGGAAACCAAGTTTGGAGAACGTGTTATCTCACGAAAGGTCCAGTCGATTGGCCGCCTCGGTGGTGAGATTTGACGCCGTTGGACTATTTCCTGTGGGGCTACGTCAAGTCTATGGTCTATGCCAACAAGCCAGCGACGATTGATGAACTTCGTACGAATGTCGAACGTGAAATTGCAGCAGATTTATGCTTGAAAACCGTCGAAAATCGGGTTCAGCGTCTGGACTTCTGCAAGCGTGTCCGTGGTGGCCATGCAAAAGAGATCGATTTCCATACATAATGGCATTGAACTTTCGTACTTTCGTACTTTCGTACTTTCACAGGAATAAAGAATTTCATTGATATCCAAAACCGTTTTTGTTTTATTTAAAAAACTTTTGTAGCGCTCTTATTGAAAAACCCTTTATAATAATTAAAACCAAAAAATTTGATAAATCTTTAAAAGATTTCAATAGTAGTAGTAGTAGTATTCTTTATTTTCATTTAAAATTTAGCAATATATGCACATTTTTAATTTCAGTATAAAAATTTTTAAGAATAATTTGTAACTCCAACTTTGACTCTATGTCGTCAGTCGGTATACTATTTAATAATAACTTTACACATGAATAGATTACTTTTTTTACATTAAATTCAGCTATTAAATAATTTCGATATATTACACCTGTTTTTATATAATTTGCTAATAACTTCCAAGAATGTGTTTTACCATCTAATAAATTTATTATTTCCTCTTCACTTAGTACAGTTTTTCCAAAATTCGAAGTCCTAAATTCCCTTAAAGCGTAACAACGACCAATAAAATGTTCTATGTCTTCTTTTTCTTTTAAATTGCAAAGTGAGCATAAAATTGAAGTGTTCTTATTAAAATTATTACCATTTAGCTTGATCATATCACTTCTTGCCTTGAATACCCATATTATATCTTCAATCTTTGTGTTATCGGTCATATATTTTACACCTGCAAGTGGATCTAGTTTTCTAAAAATTCTACTTGTTTGGTCTACTTGTGCCAGCTCCTTTTCCTTATATTTAGTTCTTAACTCATTCAGTAAATTTATACGGTTTGAGTTCCATTGTGTTTTGTTAAGATTCTGTGCCCATGACATTCCACAATCTTCACTTATTCTGTTCAGATCCTCAACCCAAAATAGTTGCTGCTGTTGTAGGAATTTAGTGAGCTGATATGGAAGTCTATCTTGGTTGTATTCAAACAAGGTCCTAGAAATGTACCTTAAGTGTAGGTCTAGTGTGTACAGATGCCCGTTTTCCATCCCAGTTTCTAGCATAAGTATATAGGTTGGTGTAAAGCTGGGTAGTTTCAAAATTTTCTTTATAAAAAACAGCTGTAGTTTATCAACCTCTTCAAAAAGTAAAAATCCCCATACTTGAGCCCCATAACTTTGAACTGCTCTACTGACTACCAAAAACAGTTTCCATTTAGATCTTAGCGATATATTAGATTTATTGAGAAAGTTGTTCCAGGTAATATTTATGCTATTTTTCGCTGAAATGGTTCTATTTTCCACATGCTTTCTAAAAATCATTGTGGGAGTGAGTGTGACGTCTAGGTAACAATACTCGGAAACTATTAGTATCTCTTCTGCATTAAAATACCATTTTTCATTTCGTGACAATTTTCCACCTTTTCTAAAAACCATAATTTTTGACTTGCTTAGATTTACTTCAACGTCCCACATTTTACAGTATTCTTCTAATTTATGAATCATTTTATCCCTCCTTCTAAGTGGTCATGTAGGTCGTTCAAATATAACGCAAACAGTTTCACACCTGATACCGTTGAAAAGGGGTCAGATAGCTCTTGGCCTATCCAAACAGCTGATTTTGTGTTTTTATACATATTTTCAATAAATTTTACTGTTTTTGACGAGATGCCTATTGTGTGTAACTTATATATTAGAGCATTTCGTGAGACTTTGTCAAATGCAGCTTTAAAGTCCACAAAGAATGCATACGTTTTCTTCTTTCGTTGGCGATTTAAATGAACTAAATTTTTTCGAAAGCCGGCTTGATATTCATTCAGATATTTGTGGCATTCAACAAAATCAGACAGTCTGTTAGTTATTAATCCCACCATTATTTTTGGTAAACAGTTCATGAAAGAGATTCCACGATAGTTGCTTGGTATTAAGGAATCACCTTTTTTATGTATCGGATAAATTATACTTAAAATAAACGCATCATCTATTTTACCATTATCATACATAACGTTACATGTTCTTGCAATTTCTTCGATTAATTCATCTGGGGCATTTTTAAAAAATTCATATGGTATACGATCTTCCCCTGGTGCTTTGTTATTTTTGCTTTTATCAACACTTCCTTTATTTCGGCTGTTGTTATTACTTTATCTAAAAGACAATCTTCTTGATGCAATTAAGCATATTGTATGTCTATTGGGTTTTGTATGGGATTCAAAAGCTGTTGAAAATACGTTTTGAGATTTTCGGCCGGTGCCAATATACTTTTTAAATTATCACCGTTACTGATTTCTTTTGCTATTTTCCACCAATCTTTACTAACACTGACTCTTTCTAACTTTTCATCTAAACTCATTAAGTACTTTAAATTTTTTATTGGCCTTTAAATATTTTTTTTTATTTTCATTAATCTCATTTTTTCTATATTCTCGTAACCATTTGAAAGATATTTTTCTTGCATTATAACATTTACCATTGAACCATTTTTGTTTTTGTTTAAAATTTTGACCTTCTTTAAACACTGTCTGGTATGTATCATTAACTACTTGAGCAATGTCTTTAAATTCCAGCTTCTCCTTTTCTTGTTTCACTCTTTCGAGGACTTGTCGTATCTTGGTCTGGTATTGAAGTAAATAATCGTTTTTCCATTTTAACTTTGGTGGTAAATTTGGATTACTGCTACATTTATTTTCAACTTTGATTTGTAAAAATAAGACTATTGGAAGATGGTCTGAAAAAATCTGATTTTCTACTGTAAAATTCGTAACTTGACAAAGAAACCCTTGCGATACTGCACATACATCATTTACGGAAGAACCAACTCCACTCATAAAGGTGAAATCTCCATTCTTATCACCACCCGTCATACCATTTGTTATTACCAATCCATAATCGCAACAGAATTTTATAAAAGTTCGGCCTCTACTGTCTACAAAAGTGTCTTTTGATCTTCTTTCCTCATTGAACCAACTGATATTTGGCTGAAGAATATCACTAACATTATCTTGCAATGTACCTTTTCTTATGTTAAGATTGGGTTGTTTAAATTGCATTCTTTAAAGAGAAAATCCAATTTTTGAAACTCCTGTTTCCATATTGCACCTCTTAGATAAATTGGTATTATTTCAAAATTGACTGACCTTACTTTTACATTAATAATTACAATTTGTTGCAAGTTAACGTATGAGCAATTAACACCAAAATTACACAAATCCCTTTTTACTCCCAACAAACTACCTCCAATTGCTCTTCCATAAACACTTTCTCTTGTTGCTGGTACCCAACAAAGCTCATAACCACCAAAATACTTATTAAAATTTTCAGATTCCTCGTGAATAACATGGGTTTCAAATAAAGCAGAAATATCAAAAGACTTTAAATAGTTAAAAAAAATCAACATTGAACAATTTATTTTTCAATCCATGAATATTGTATGATAATAATTTAAGGCTTTTTGGATCTTCTAAAACTGTACTATTACATATATTGCTGATATCTAGTTTTTTTTATTATTTATTTTTTCTAACAATGCATCATAGCTTAAGTTTAAATTATTAATTTTATCTTTATAAAGATCAGTTAATACCTCATATCCACCCTTTTGTCCACACATCAATTCTCGCTTGTTGTTCCATATCATCCAGTTATCGCCAACCTTAATAGAATCGTTTTTAACAAAAATCCTGTATGTTTGATCAATATCTAATATGTCTTTTTTTAACTGCATCATCACCTTTCTATCCTGTTGCCTACTCTCATTCAAATCTTTTTCTACATTTATTTTTGAACCTTCCAAATTTTTAAAATTTTTAAATATTTTAGTAGCCATGGCCTCCTCTTTCATTTCAGCTATCACACTTATCTTTTTATCGGTAGTGTAAAGGACCCTTGCTGAGGTAATTTCAACTTCCGGTAGTTTTAATATGTCTTTGCAAATTTTTTCAACAGACGATATTGGTGTTCCTTGCTGCTCAATACCTCTAAAAATTACGTTCTTTTTTCTAGCTTGATTAACGATACGTTGTAGTTGTTGATGATCTTTTTGCATATCTTTCCTTAACTGATCGATTTCCTCTCGTAATGCTATATTTTCTTTTTGCATTAACTCATATTTAACATTGACATCTTCTATTTGATGTTTAATTTCTTCAACATCTGTTTTGGTAGATATATTTTTTAGCTTTTCCTCCATTATCTCCTCCATCGAGTTTTTCATCATTTGCATTAAGTCTTTAAGAGCTACATTGCCAACCAAGTCATCTCCACTATTTGCATATGGGGATGTTTCAATTAGTTTACGTTTTGCTTGTTGGGTAGCATCACAAGTAGAAGCAGATTTGTTATTAGGTGTGCGCTCCATACTTTGGCGTATTAAAAATTAAGGTAATGCAGTTTACGCGTTAAAAATATTATAGCAAGCAGCTTTTATATATGACCGCTTTATGTAATTGGTAATATGGCAGCACAACAGGTTTACCAGTATTTTGCGGAAAAGAAACAGCTGATATTGTTTATTGTAAATATTGTTCGTGAAAATTTTGAGTGATTTTTTTTTTTTTGTAATTATCTATTTGGTTTACTTTCCAATAGAAAACAATAAATTAAAAAAGTTTAAAAATGCAAATAATTATAATTTATTGAACCAATTCACTATATACACTTTTCACACATCCAATATTTAAATGTCTTTCTGGCAAAACAGTTTGTGTTGCAATCGGAACTATTTAGGTAAGTTTTTTTGACACAAATTTACAGAGCTCAATTAAAACACGTCTCTTCTCGTGCAATATAACACCATCTAAATCTAAGATTTCCATATATATTTTTAGTTTCAAAAGCATTAGAAGCATCTTTTGAACGTTATACATTAAAATTGGATTTGTAAACGTAACAGTTAAACATGCAAAAAGGCGGAATATACAAATTGTCAACATTAACATCGCGCAGTTAATAAAAAATGCCCAAGCATAAAAAAGAGACAAGAAATTATTAAAATAAAAATTACAAACAACTGCTCATCTAATGAAGCTATACAAAAAGTAAACCAATCTAACACAACAACATCAACAGATATACCCTGCTATCTCACATCACACTGCAACTGTGAAATCGTTGTGTACGTATTATCAACGAAAAATTGTTCGAATTAGTCGAATCCATCGCCATTACCTATTGTGTTCACACATCTGACTGCAATCTCATTTTTAAAATGTTGTCGAAGCGTAAACTTGGAAAAATTTGTTTACTTCTCTCTCTTATTTTTTTTTAATAGAGGTACCGAGCTTATTATACAGGCACATGATTGAGGGAAAATGTTTACATTTATTATTATTAGTATTATTTTAATAATAGTTAATAATATTTATGCTCTATAATTAACAAACTTGCGTTTTTATATGCGCATTTCAAGAAATAAATCATAATAATAGATTTAACAAGTTAAAACTTTAATTACAATTTTGCAGAATCCAGTAAATTTGCATTAAATTTATAACAGGGTAACATTAATCATCGTTAGTGGCAGCCACAATGTAATCAGTGACGACAGCTCGAAAAATACAACACTGTATTTTTTTAAATTATCAAATAAGGGTTGTATTTTGTAAAGAAATCGGAAGCAACAGCTATATTAAAAAGTATATGCTATCACCTTTATACACGTTGTATACATTGTTTTTATTTATTTGTGATTATTACTGTCAAAAATTCTAATTTGGGAAGAAATTTTTTTAAACTTTAAAAATTCCACAGCACAGTTTATCACAAATAAAATTTATTTAAAAGTCAAATAATACTGGCATTAAAGTAACATAATATACATTATAGTTTCAAAAGAAAATGTGTAAATACTAGTGTACAGAAAAAAGATAAGCAACAGGTACACCAATGGTTGTTTGCCCAACAAATCTAGGTGTGGCAAATGTCCACCATGAAAACTTAAGTGTTAGAGGAACCTCCTGAGGCGGACAAATAGAGGGATGTAAGGATTCTGCAGAGTTAGAACATATCAGAGGAATTACAGAAACAAAGAAGAGCGCACCAATTTTCATGGCCAATTCAAATTTCAGACAAGTTAATGCTGAATTAAAGAATGTATTGGTCGATACGGTTGGAGAAGATCTTTTAACAAGAGAAAATATATTAACCGAAAACAAGTTACAGTTGACACCCACTACAATTTTAGTGTATTCGCTTTGTGGTTAGGGTATAATGACTTAGTGCTGATGTTTGTAACCATCTTTAATTATACCGATTGGCTCAATCACTTTGTGAGTTGATTTAGCAATTTCCGCCCGTCCGTCCGTCCGTCTCTGTGTCTATGTAAACCTTGTAATCAAACTACAGCTCGCAAATATGAATATATTTTGATGCAATCTAGTATATAAGCGTCTACCGGCCATAGGATGAACGCTATTTAAATTGGTAAAAATCTGTCCATGTTCAAATTTGATTTATGTTTATTTTCTATATTCAATTAGTTGGGCCTTAGAGATAGGGCCTGTGAACGCTTGGTATAGGGTATCGTATAGTCAGTCTAAACCGACTATAATTTTCATACTTGTTTAACTATAAGCTTCTAAATGGGTATTTATACATTTTTCTCCTAAAAATTATAATGCATATAAGTAGATACGAACTTGAATTAGTAAAAAATTAAACAATGTTATTTTTATATATATATTTTTTTTAATATAGTGTGTGTTTAATGGGTTGTGACCTTGGGGAGGCAAGACTCCATACGTTACCGAGGGATCCGAACCGGTTTGTCTATATTTATATATTTTTTGTATATTCTAAATTTGTTATTTTTTCTATATTAAATTGATATTCAGATCTTGTTTAGTATTTGTTGTTCATACAGTAAAAGCCCTGTTATTCGGAATGCTTGATGATGAGAGCATTCCGGATAATCACAAATTCCGGATAAATTAATGTTTCATTCAAACTCGAGTTTTTACGAGAATTTCGCTTGATTTTATTTTTTTAGGATTCTCGTTTATTTAGTTTCAAATTTTGTATCAGAAAATACTTTACACATTCCTTTCAAATAGAACAATGCTGCATAAAACCAAAAAAATAAAGGAAAGTATATTTGAAGAGGTCCATAACAAACCGCAATAATTCCACCAGAGCAATTTTTTGGAAAAATTAATAAATTTAATTAAAGTCAGTAGGATATATTGGAATTGTTTCATTTTCGCGAGGTGGTACTGTTTCTAACAGAAAATGACGGATCTAGACCAGAGAAGATCGAAAAAAATCAATTGCTACACCACGAAACGCTGGAAGATGTTATTTTCATAAATAATGTTTATTTTACCAATTATATTGTAACTATAATAAACTTTTTCTTACATATTTATAACAAATAATAAACATATTTTACAAAAGTCATAGTGTTTTTTATTAAAATCCAATGGTTTTTTTTAATAACTTTTACAATTAGGTGGTCGATTTACAACAAAGTTGCTAGCTTTACAAAGTTACACAACGAATTTACCTTTATATATCCTAACAAACTTTGTGCATCAAATGCTGTAAACTATAATCTGGCTGTAAACTATATCCAGCAAAATACATTCAGATTTAAAACCAGATAGTTCTCTTATGGTTAACGGCCGTCTTAAAATAATATATTTTGGTATTGCGAGTAATATAGCCACTGATTCAACGAGTATACACTCGCAGAAATGTCTTCTCAAGCGCCGATGCTACTGCTGGAACTGCTCCGAGTGTCATTGGCGTTGTTGTGTGGTGTGTTGTGGGTCGGAAGGGCTATATGCGCTGTTAGATTGTCCAGATTTGTGACTACTACAAATTTGCGGTTGCTGTCTAATCTGGGTTGTGAAGACCGGTTCTACCCACTGATTTAAAGGTACTGATAGGGCTGTGCCAGCACAAGCTTTTACTGCCTCTGGACACAAACGTTTAGGCACATCCCGCAAGTCTTTTTGATCTTTTCCTTTATCCGAAAAACTGCCTCCAACAGCAGCTTTGCTTATTGTACTCAACAATTTTTCCTGTTTTTATAAGTACACAAATTTAAAAAATAAATAACAATCAATACTAAATATCTTAATAAACAATGATTATCATATCATGCACAGAAGAGGCAGAAAAATATATTGTAGCAAAGAAAACTGGAAGAGTTTGGCTTAAAATTTTAATTATATAATCGTCACTGTAAGGTTTAAAAACAAATGCAGTGCATATATGAATATCAGTGATTTCAAAATGTTTATATATTTAATTAACTTACATTGTTTTTCTGCCTTTGGTTTTTGCAATTGTTACAACAAATCCTTTTCTATGCCACTGAAATTTTCTGCTACCTTTTCAACTTTAATTTGGGCTTTCTTAGCTACTTCTGCTTGTAATCCATCTACTAATTTTTGTAAGTCATTTGTTGTTTTGTCTGTTTTACATTTTACTGAAGTTGTTTTTCTTTATACTTCAATCCCATTTCCAAATCAATTTTTGTAGTTCTTGGTGGTTTTGTATTTGTTGTTCGTAATTGTTAATTTTTGGAACTCACATTTTTAAGGGTTACTAGCCTTTATGAAATCAAATCTGTTCAACAGGCTGTTGTTTAGAAGCGTTCTCAATTGTAGATATCTGTTGTTATACTTGAGATTTTGTTTCTTCAGTTGCGGCTAATTTTTGTTCCTTTTCAGCTAGATGTCTACTTATAGGAGTAAAAAAAGTGCCAATTAATGTTTTATTTATAAAGCCAATGGTATAGTGCCCAACGCATTGAATAATACCGGACAAATTTCGATTTAGGACCACTCACACGCAAGTCATAATCCAAAGCATTAATACCACAATTCAACTTGCGAAAAGTTTCGTGACTCGCCACCAGCAACTGGACCAATAGTTAGCTCAACTATAGTAATTTTTGATTCCTTCCTTTCGGCCCTGGGTTGAGCAGTGGTGAATGTAACTGGCAAATTTACCAGCACTTATACCAACATTACTGGTATTATCACAATCACAAGCTTTAGGTTTTAATATGCACCTATTATACCTTTTATTTCTGAAAAGAAAATACGATTTTATTAATTTTTAATGTTTTAATGTTTATCACTGTACTCACTTTTTTCCATTATTATTTTTTTTTCTGTCACTGGCTGAAAACATGGTGTATAGCTGTTCGCTTGCACAAATTATATTTTGTATATTCTATTTTTTAATCTCTTTCGCACTTCTTTACCAAAACAAAATGGAGAAAAAGGTAAACAAAGCCATACGGTCCGAGATTGCGTTTTTGACAGCTGTCAAGCTGTCACAACTGGTATAAACTGTGGTGGCAGCCATTAGTGTGACCACTGCGGAAAATGTGTGTGCATTAGTAAAAAAAAATGTGAGTGTATTGAGTTTTCGAACTTGCAGTGTGATGTGTGATACCAACTGAAACACTAGAAGAAGCAATGGAAAAACCTAAAAATAGAATAGCACAACTAAAAAAACAACAGAATGAAACAAACTCTTTGGAAACACATTAGGAAACACAAACAAAAGCCCTAACAATATATAGCCCAAACAACATATCAACCCACACAAAATCTCTAGATTCTATTATAGAACGCAACAACTATCTTAAGGGGGGTAAGGTTTTAAAAGTGAAAAAAAGGCGTATTTTCATAATTTATTTTTGATGATATGAATAATGTTGGATTATTTATTTCATATACAAGTTATAGCATAACATTTGAAGAATCTTTGAAAAAAATTTTAATTAAAAATTTTAATAAATAAGCCCGTGACAGCGAATCTCCGGAGGTAATCACGAAGAGTTTTTTTCAATTTTGATTTTTTTTGGCAGCAATTTGAATTGAAAAATACGATTTTTGTATAAAATTTCGGTGAATTTGTTGTTAAAAGAAATGGGAGGGGGGGGGGGGGTGTAAATGGAAAATTTAAAAAACTCTTCGTGGTTTCCTGGTGATTTATATGTCTAAATAGTGTGTAAAATTTCAAAAGAATCCGATGAGTAGATTTTGAGTTATTATGATACGGGCTTCAAACATTTATTTGCGAGAAAATCGATTTATAGTTTTTTAAAAACTGATTTATATACGATATGTCGTATAAAAAACCTACACATTACTCCCCTCTTTCTACATTTACTCATGTCGATATCTCTCTGGCCTCATCTAGCTTACGACCTTTCCTAAAATGGCAGATTGATACTCAACTACACGGAAGTGACCATTTCCCCATTTACATATCTTTCCAAAAGAATATTGATGTTACAAACAAACATCTTAAATTCAAAACATATATAGCAAACTGGCTTAAATATAAAAATTTAATCAACAATAAACAAATAAACATTCAATTCAGCAATAACAGTAATAAAGACGCTGCAATATTTAAAAAAATTATAATATCTTCAGCAACGAATCAATAACAAAAAATAGTAATATCCTAAATCATAAAACTGTATATTGGTGGAACAAGAACTTATCTCTTCTTCGAAATTATAAACAAAATAAATGCATATATTTAAAAACAACTTAACCTTGGAAAATAAGATAGAATATCGTAAAGCTAACGCCTTATTCAAAAAACATGCCAAAACAGCTAAGAAAGACAGTCTTTATGAATTTACAACAGAAGTAAACCCAAACTCGTCTACGCAAATCATTTGGCGTAACGTGAACAAACTCCATGGATAGTACAATACACATAAAATGCACAGTATTGAGTACCAAAACAATAATTTAACACAACCTGGAGAAATAGCCAGAGTAGTCTTTCCAATCTGATAATATAAATTTTAGTCAAAAATAGAATAAATACTTCAGTCGAATACACTTCTATTTCTTCCGCAAAATGCATTGATGCCGATAAATCGCTCATAGAACTACACTCTGCTCTAGATTCTTTAAAAGGTAAAACTCCTGGATTCGACAAAATAAATTACTCCATGCTAAAGAATTTGCCAAAATTCGGTAAAGAGTTCTTATTAAAGTTATTTAACAATATATTTAACACTGGCCACATACCACAAGATTAGAAAATAGCAACTATAATTCCACTACCAAAGCCTGGAAAAAAACAGAAATAAACTCAATGGATATCGACCTATCTCTCTACTTTCATGTATAAGCAAGCTAATGGAAAATATAATGGCTAGGAGAATTTCTTGGTTTCTACTGAAAAAAAAATTTATCCATCCTAAACAAGTAGCTTTCAAACCACGAAAGGGCACTAGTGATGCCTTACTCTTTTTGGACCAAAAAATAACTAAATCTTTATCCACAGGTAACCACATAACAATTTTATCTATGGATTTCGAAAATCTTTCGATGTAATAGGTGTACATACTATTATATCACAACTTAAAAATTGGGGAATTGATTTCAAAATGCTAAGGTTTATATTTAACTTTCTAACCAACAGAAAATTTAAAGTGAGAGTGAATAACACAATCTCATCAATATTTCCTCTTGAAAATGGTATCCGCATGAGTCACCAATTTCAGTTGCTCTCTTCCTTTTTGCATATGAAAAAATAAATTCAATTTTACTCAAACATCCAACATTTAATCATTGCATGTATGCTGATGATTTATGCATTATAATTGTAGAGTACTAGACAATGTAAAATACCTAAATAAGTATTTGTACAAGCTGGCAACACTGATTCTGCTTGTTGACAGCTCGTTGACATTTGAATTTCTCTCTGAGTCGTTCATCACGTTGTAAGAAAAACGCACGTATTTTGTATAAGCCTAGTCAATTAAGAATATTGAATTTAATAAAGAATTATTAAAGAATTAAAAACACATCTCGGTTATCACACTGGCGACGAGGATTAGCGCCGAAGAAATGTCTATCAAACAAATAGTTGGAACTATTCCACATTTTGATTGCGATCAAAACAATTGGAAAATTTTTCGAGCGCAACTTGAGCAATTTTTTGTCGTAAGTGACATTAAAGACACGAAGAAGAAAGCCATTTTGCTAACGGCGATGTCAGAAAAGTCTTTTATGCTACTTCAAAATTTGCTTCATCCACCACCAGCCGAGGAGCCAAGCACAAATTATCAAAATTGTCGGGACGCCTTGGACAAGTATTTTAAAGCACCAACGTCAGTTTTCTCTGAACGCTTTAAATTTTATTCAGTAAACAAAAAGGCAACTGAATCAACGAACGACTGTGCAGTGCGTATAAGATGATTGGCGATGTCATGTAGCTTCGGTAATCAGCTAGACGTAGCGATGCGAGACAAATTTATTATGGGGTTGGAGAAAGAGACAAAATATTTTTGGAAGATGCATCCACGTGTACTTTGCGCACGGCGTTAGACATAGCTAACACAACGGAATACATACAAAAGCAACACGAGACAACAGTTAAGGAAGAGCCGAATGATGAGTTAATGCACATGAGAAGCAACAAAAATACGAAAAAGTTTGGCAAGCAACAACAACAAAAGCAACAGCATCAAAGTCAACAAAAAAAGCATAGAGCCGACCAGAAAGAACAACAACAGCGATGTTCAGTATGTGGATACAGCAATCATGTGAGTTCTGTATGCAGGTATAAGGAATATAAGTGTAAAAAATGTGGTATCTTAGGGCATTTGAAAAAAATGTGTAAAAATCAAACGCAGGAACAACAAAAACAACTTAATTATGTACAGGTTAGTGAAGCTGTCTTATATACATTGCATAGTGAAGAAGATAAGCCTATAGTAATTAATGTGTGCGTTCAAAATATTACGCTTGATTTTGAACTAGATACAGGGTCCACTTATAGTATTGTGTGGCTTGGGACATATACAAAATATTTTAAATCGGTAAAATATAATGAAACAAATATTGTGCTAAGGTCATATACTGGCAAGAAAATACATCCAACTGGAATTTGTGATTTGCAAGTGACTTATAAAAGCAAATGTAATCGTGTGCCTGTATTAATTGTTGAAGGTGGTGGTCCACCATTATTGGATTTTAATTTTACTAGAATTTTCGGATTAGGTTTAGCCGAAATTTATCAAATGAATATTGATAAAGACAAAGAAAATATTTTACAAAATTTTGATATTCTTTTTGATGGCAAATTGGGACGTTTTATAAAAGGTAAAGCGAAGTTGCAATTAAAAGACAATGCGACACCAAAATTCTGTAAGCCACGTCCGGTACCAATAGCGCTTCAAGCTAAAGTCGAAAAAGCAATTGACAATTTGGTAAAGATTAACGTTCTAAAACCGGTTGAATATAGCGATTGGGGCACTCCAATTGTACCAGTAGTGAAAAAGGATAGCGATGTTCGAATTTGCGGAGATTATAAAGTGACCGTAAATCCTAATTTAGTAGTCGAAAAATACCCGCTTCCTCGTATTGAGGATATATTTGCAAAATAAAATGGGGGAGTTGAGTTCTCTAAACTAGATTTATCTATGGCGTACCAACAAATTGAATTGGATGATGCGTCTAAAGAATTTACAACCATTTCGACTTCCAAAGGACTTTTTCAGTACAATCGGTTAGTGTATGGGGTAGCATCAGCACCAGCAATATTTCAAAAGCTGATGGATAAACTACTTCTCGGTTTAGAGGAGGTAGTAGTGTTCTTAGACGATATTTTAATTACAGCGCCAAATCGTCAGCTGCACAACGAACGACTTAATACGGTGTTAACCATACTGAATAGGGCAGGTATAAAAGTGGCTGCTGAAAAATTCACTTTTTTCTCGGAGAAATTAAGTTACTTGGGACATGTAATTGATAAAAATGGTTTGCATACTTGTCCAAGTAAAGTTAACGATATTAAAGCGATACCGTATCCGACGAATACAAAAGAGCTACGTAGCATATTGGGGGTCGTGAATGCATATAGACGATGCTTACCAGATGTAACAACAATAGGCGCGCCGCTATATGAAATGTTAAAGTCTTCTGAAAAATTCGATTTTCGGGATGAGCATAAGCAGGCTGTCGTTGGTTAAAGCAAAGCCTTCAAGAAAATTCATGCTTAGCCTATTTTGATCCAAAATGTAAAACAAAGCTGACAGTAGACGCAAGTCCGATTGGTGTGGCAGCAGTTTTGTCACAAATTTCTAAAGAGGGGCATGATGTGCCAATCGAGTTTGCTTCGCGTAAACTTTCATATGTTAAACAGCGCATTACTCACAGCTTGACAAAGAAGCTTTAGCGATTCTATTTGGGGTAAGGAAATTCCATCATTACATTTATGGTCGTAAATTCACTTTAGTAACAGGCAATAAACCATTGGAATACATTTTGGTCCGAAAAAAGGAATTCCTGTAATGGCAGCGAATAGTTTACAACGCATAGCTATAGCATTGTCAGGGTATAACTTTGACATTGTTCACATAAAGTCAGAACAAAATATAGCTGATTTTTTTTTTCGAGACATCCGATCAGTAAAGTAGGAGTTGAAGATTCTTCGAAAGAAGTAGCTTGTAATTATTTTAACGACATAAATAAATTTCCATTTAATATCGATACAATTCGAGAAAGCACTCTAAAGGATCTAATGTTACAAGAAGTAAAAATTTTCGCCAATACGAAATTTCCCGCAAATGTGACGACTTAAAACGAAATTAGAACCATTTTTTGCGCGCCAATTTGAAATTTATGAAGAAAATTCTTGTCTTTTTTGGCGTCATAGAATTATTATACCTAAAAATCTGCGATCAGCAGCGTGTGAATTTTTGCATGGGACACACATGGGAATTAATAAGATGAAGTCTATGGCTAGTGAGTGTTGTTGGTGGCCCAATCAAAGTAAAGATTTAGAAAACGCTGTAAAAGAATGCGAACTTTGCTTATTGAATAGAAGCAATCCACCAAAAAGCGAATTAAATAAATGGAATTGTCCAAATCTATCGTGGTATCGCATTCATATCGATTTTTTGGTCCATTTATGAAACGATGATGTCTTGCAGTTGTTGATAGCTACAGTAAATGGATAGAGTGCATCGATATGGGTACGAACACAACAATTCGAAACACAATTATATCACTAAAGGAAATTTTTGCTCGGTTTGGACTGCCAAATGAAATAGTTTCAGACAATGGAACTTCATTTGTGTCAAAAGAGTTCAAAGAATTTGTACAAATGAATGGCATTAAGCATATTACAACTCCAGTTGGTCACCCTGCCTCAAATGGCCAAGCTGAAAATACAGTAAAAACCGTTAAAAACGCATTGAGGAAATGTTTGCACCAAATCGATGTTTCACAGCTTAGAACAGTTCTATGTAGATTTCTATTAGACTATCGTAATGCGAAACATGCTAGCACGGGTGTTGCACCCACACAAATAATGTTTAAAAGACAGCTTCGTTCTAGACTAGATCTAATATACCCAAAAAGAACTGTTGAAATTGTTGAAAAATATAAAATTCATGAAAATATTGTAAAAAGTCAGGAAAATCAACAGAAAAATTATAATGGAAAAAGACATTCAGAATTTTTATTAAACAGTTTTGTAATGGTAAAGAATTATTCAATACCAGGAAAAGTTTCATGGGTTAAAGGTTCGATTGAAAAGAAAATTTGAGAACAAACTTACCTTATTAAAATTATCAATACAAACAAAATTTGGAAAAGACATGTCAATCAAATGATAAGTTGTAACGAACCGAAAAATTTGTTAAAAACTGATTATATGCCTGATGTCTTAAATGATTATACACAGCCACTGCCAGTAGAAAATTTTTCAAACAATTGTATTAATGTAAGTCAAAATGAAATTGTTAATCCTGATACTTTGCAGTCAGCAGATAATAACATTGTAGCTTTAGAACAAGAGCCAACACAGGGATATAATTTAAGACCTATCCATCTCATAAACAAAATTTAAAACATAAAAAAAAAATAAAAATTATGAGATGAATGACTAGAGGGGGTATATGTAGAGTACTAGACTTAACAATGTAAAATACCTAAATAAGTATTTGTACAAGCTGGCAACATTGATTCTGCTTGTTGACAGCTCGTTGACATTTGGATTTCTCTCTGAGTCATTCATCACGTTGTAAGAAAAACGCACGTATTTTGTATAAGCCTAGGCAATTAAGAATATTGAATTTAATAAAGAATTATTAAAGAATTAAAAACACATCTCGGTTATCACAATAATCAAACACAACAAAATATTAGATCAACTAAAAATTGATAAACTTTTTTTCGAACTTAATACCTGGTGTGAATATGGTGCGAAACTCTCATATGAAAAGACTAATGCTATATATTTTGCCGCAAACGAGACTGTGTAATTCCAATAATACAAAAATATACAAAATGACAATATTAACTTGGTAGAAAAAATTAAAATTTTAGGTCTAGTATTTGATCAAAAATATAGATGGAATGAACATATCTTATATATTAAAAGAATTTATGAATAAACTTGGCATTCAAGATTTTTTTCAATATTTTTCTTCTCTCAAACCTCTATAACTAGAGTTCTAATTAACGTAGGCTAAGAACACTCGGTGGATCAAGCTCCTTCTTTTGAGCTATTAACTGCTTAAATTCGTTGGGTTTGAGGAAAGTTATGCGTGGAGAATCAACTTTACTTTCACTGTACGTTAACTTATCTTGGCATATTTTGGCATTACTGTACGTTAACTTCTCTTGGCAAATTCGTTGGGTTTGAGAAAAGTTATGCGTGGACAATCAACTTTACGTTTACTGTACGTTAACTTCTCTTGGCATATTTTGGCATTACTGTACGTTAACTTCTCTTGGCAAATTTTGGTATTATATTATAAAAATTAATATAATATAATATAATGCTGCGGAGCAGCAGGGGTCCTCTAGTTAAGTATTTAAAAAATTCATTGGAGAAAAGGTTAAACACAATAAAATGTATTACTAGTTTTTACTGCAATGCACACCCAAAAATAACAATAAATATAGTGAAATCAATACTAGCATCAAAAATTTAAGCTGCAGGATTTGCAATCGGTGCATTTTGATCAACTCCCATTCGAAACAATTTAACAGAAACAGGAGTTACGACACCCAGCACACCAACAGCAACAACAACCATCACTACACTACCACCACCAAAACCACATAGGGCATAATGCTGAGCAACGCACATTATACAATACACTTTAGTTCATTACCCATATCAATCACTACATTGCATCAATAAATATTTACAAATCAGTTCTGAGAATTCTTTAAACCACTTTAACTCCACTTAAATGGCAATTGCAACATAAACATAATAATCAATTAATTTTAGGTCAAACTAAATTTTATTTATTCAAATTCTTGTTAATTATGGAATGTAATTTTTATTATCAACTAATTTTGTTTACCCAAATTCTTGGAAACTTTAGAATGCATTTTTATTTACTTTCATTACTTTCTTGTATTCCTTTTTTTTTTTTGTTAAGTTAAGTTAATTTAAGAACAAGATCAAAAATAAAAAGTAGTTTGTATTGAGTTCAGAAAAGAACAAGTTGTGTTTTCTTTTAAACCCTGATAGCTTACGTATCGTAACTGGCGCAGTCATTAGTTCAGTGAACGGTTTCGGTGTCTTATTTTAAAAGTGTCCTTTTTTCACAAATAAGAAAAAAAAAAAAAAAAGGAATATATAATATAATAAACCGTATACAAAAACACAGAAAAGAAAAAAAAAATTTAAGTGTTCTAAAAAGAAAATATTCCTGAAAAAAAAGAAAAGTGAAAAGGACTTTCAAATCCACCAGAAGGCAACCAAACTCAAAAGACGACATCGAGTTAAAACAACCGTGGGTTTTGACCCTTAATTCACTGGAACCCCACTCCCAATAACAAGGATAACAACAGCACAATCACCATAGCATGTGGTTCATCTTAATATTCCTGATCGGAATATTATTATATTATTGATCGGATGTTGTATACACTATAGTAAAATAAAATTGTTTGTAAAATATTTTTTTAAGTAGAAAAGAAACAAGATAAATGAAATAATTTAACCTTAAGTAAAGAAAATATAACAAGCTAAACATTTAACTTGCTATAATACATGAGATTTTAATAGTATCCTAAACACCTAATGTTTAGTCCCAACAAGTCCTAACGTTTAGTCCTATCAAGTCCTAACCGCGGATTTGCCTATTGTGTTTTAGCGCTGGCAAGCGCTGTCAGTCAACGCCCAAATGGCGTTAATGTTGTTGTAATAGGAAAGAAGGATAGGCAAAGCATGACAAGTATGCTTTCTCACGGTTAAAGTCAGAACAGCTTAGTTACTTGTCTTCATCTGCCACTGTTCTGACTTTTCCCCCTTTATTTATATTAAATCTTAAAACTAATTAAAAATATCTACAACAAAAATGAAAGTAAAAATTGCATTGATAATGTAAGCAAAAAAATTAATAATAAAAAGAAAACAAACATTAAACATAACGCAATGCAGTTCATGGCCTTCTTAAATGGATAACTAAACCAATAACAAAAAAGAAACAAATAATAAATAAAAATAACATAAACATACCAGCGGCTTTTCAAGGCCACTACCTATATTAAATCATTTCGTTTGCAAGTGCTTGACAACACACCCGGAACTTACTAAAAGAAAAAGGAAGTAATCAAAACTAAGTCAATGCGTTGTAGTAACAATGACAAAAAAAAAAAACAAAACGCTATAAACAAAAACACAATCGAGTTGCTCTAATTACACAAGCGTTCATACAAGCCAAAAAGAAAAGACTTAGCATATACAAATTAAATTAACAAAAAACAAAACTTAAATCGTTACCCTCCACAAATATTACTTTATATGAAGTCATGGTACATTGTCAAACACTTGAACATTATCTTAGATTATATTATACTATACATATTAATATTCATATTATATTATATTATATTATATTATTATTATTATTATTATTATTATTATTATTATTATTATTATTATTATTATTATTATTATTATTATTATTATTATTTTTATTTTTATTATTATTATTATTATTATTATTATTATTATTATTATTATTATTATTATTATTATTATTATTATTATTATTATTATTATAATTATTATTTTTATACACGTTGTTATATTCTCTATATTAAATTTAAACTAATCTTATACTATTTTGTACTACATTCTATGCATGTGAAACCATGTTTCACAACATTCCTCCCCCTTTCCACGGTAACAATTCCCACATCGTTTACCAGCGACACTGAACTGGCACGCTGCTTCTGCTGCCGCTATCGTTGATTCTGCTGCTGCTGATGATGATGATAATGATAATGTTGACGCTGAAGATGATGTTGATGTTGATGATAATGTTGTTGCTGATGATAATGTTGGTGTTAAGGCTGCTGATAATGACAAAACTGATAAGGACGAATCCGGAACCAATGTTGATGATGAAGATATTACTAATAACGATAATTTCGACAGTCGTTGTCTAGTTTACTGATTGGGCACCACAATGCGTCTTTTTAACTTTCACCTCGTCGCATATACCCATTCCTGTGATTTGATTCCAATACTAGACCATGACAACCGTTGGCCTGTTGGTTCATAAAATGGATTCTTGGCCACATTTTTTGTAAAAACTGACTTTGGCTGGCCACTTCGTTAAACAAATTTTGGCCTGTCGCTTGGATGAAGTACAAAGGCGATCCGACGACATTGATGATTGAGTTCCAATACAGAATCATAAAAAACAAAGTGAGGTTTGGCCTGCTGTAAACTCATGACAATACTTCTGGCGGAATGCATAATCTCCCACGAAACCACAGGCGTTGGTGTATCGAACCCATAATTCGTTGGCGCTTACCGTAATATTCAATATAAGCCCTGGCCATTCTCCGATGACCTACCATGATGCAAAGGGATGCGAATGGTTAATTCATCGCCACAGGAATCAGCTTGCTGCCTGGCCAAACCAATATAGCCCGTTTTGGCCATTTCCTCTTGGCAGCGCCCCTCACAAACTAAACAGGAGTTTTGTTTTGCTGAACTATGTCATCGTTGGTCAGCTTGACCCCTTGCTCCACTGGCCATCTCGTCAGCTAACCCGGAACAACCATATCTTGTCAAAACGGCCTTTCCAATTTGTGCGGGCATAAACCAATAAATAGTCAATCACATACCAAATTCTCGATGGACCCATTCGCACTTCACTCTTACAGTTGATCTTTACTCAGTAGCTCTTTACTCAAGACTTTAAATTCTTATTTCGTTCTTGTGCCCACCTTTCCTTCATGTCAGCCTACTGCTTGTAGCTGCTTTCTTGATGAGTGTTGAATTTTACCGCTTTCTAGATGAATGCCGATCAGCATCGCTCTCAGTGGACTTGGGTTGGAATTCCCTAACTTTACTAATATAACAAAAACGGAGCATTTCCTATACTATTCACAACTAACTAAACTATAGATATATTTTCTACTCATATTTTAATACAATAATTCCTTTTTTTTTTCTTGAACAATAGCTATTTCAGGGTTAATTCCTTCCTTTTTTCCAAATTCTTTCTTTTTCTAATATAATATGTACTTTTTTTTTTTTTTTTTTAAATATATGTCTCTCAATATGTGTATGCTTAGAGTATAGTTTAATATATCTTCTTTTTTTTTTTTTTAAATATATTATTTTTTTTTCTACATATGTATTCATATTTTCCTTTTTTTTTATGTATGTTAATATATATATATATATATTTTTTTTTTAAATATGTAGTTAGTTTTTTTTTTTTTTTTTTTTTTTAAATATGTATGTTTAATGTCTATATATTCTTTTACTTTTAACAAATATGTATGCTATTTTTTTTTCTTTAAAATATGTGTTTTTAAATAGATATGTATGTGTGATCTCTAAATCTTCTTCCTTTTTTTTAACAAATATGTATGCTACTATCTATATATATTCATTGTTTTTTTTTTTTAAATATGTATGTGTCCCATGGGGAGACCTCCAATTTTTTTCTTATAATTATTTATACATGGGGAGACCTCCCATCTTTTCCTTCTTATTTTTATATATATATATTTTTTTTACAAGGGGAGACCTTCCATCTTTCCTCATCCTTATTACTCTTTTCTTTTTTACGGAGGGGGCCTCCCATCTTTTCTTATTGTTTTTTTATACTTATATATATATATATATTATTTTTTTTTCAACCATTTTTTTTACATATGTGGGGGGTCTTCTCTTTTAATTTTTTTTTCAAGGTGAGGAAACTCCCATCTTTTCCCATTATTATTATTATATACTTTTTTTTTCAATCATATTTAGTTTTAAAACGTGAGGAGATCTCCCATCCTTTCTCATTTTTTTTTTTTTACATGGGGAGATCTCCCATCTTTTCTTATTATTATTTCTTTTTCTTTTCTTTTTAATATCTTTTCTTATATATATTTTTTTAAATATATTTTCTCCTCCATTGGTGGGTCCGCTGCATCTGGAAAGTACCCCGCCGGCCTCGTCGGCCCAACCGCAGGAGTGCAGCGACCATCCAGACGACTCCAAATTCCGGAGTCATTGGGGGAAAAAACCAATACTCAGCTAATACTATACCAATACGCATTTATACCTTTGACAGAAAAACAACTCAAATCACTGTATTTTAATGAATGGTTACTTTTGCTCTAATAAATAAAAACTACAACCACATTCAATAAACTAACTATCAACTATTACCTTCACTTAATTGCGATTTGCTTCGGATACAAATCCGCACGAAAAAGCACTTTTCCCGAAGAGGAGAGCTGTTCCTATTTCTACAGCAATAAGACACCAGCGAGCCGATCCATCGGTGGTCTGACCGAAATCATATCTAAGCCCCCTTGTATACACATGTCCAACCTAAAAATTCCAAAACACTTCAAAATAAATAACAACAATTAAGGCACGAGTCCTTCCTAGACACTGCCACCCATATAAGGCATGACCGCACACAACGCGTCATCCTTCTCCGGAGCAGAACGGTTTCCTGCTGCATTCCGCAAACCGGAACCGGGCCACTGTGAGGCAGTTCTCGGCAAAAACCCTCCCCACAGTGTATGCCGCGAATTTTGCGAGACTCGCTTCTGACTCCCCATACCAGATTCAATCCGTTGAACCATTCTCAACCACTGAGGTGTGCCCGCTACACTTGGCGTCACCCTCCATATAAAAAAACTGAGGCTTCCTGGTGGGAGACACTTGTCGGCGGGTCACGCGTAAACCCCCAACCTTCCCCTCACCACCTCAAATACACAATTACTAAAATAAACAACAAAACAAAACCTTCATCATGGACATGTATATTAAATGGAATGATCTCAGACCAAATAATGCGATCACTGGTGGAACGCCCGTAAATGGTTATTATGCCACTTACGATTCTTCCCCTTTATGCGCACCGTGGACGTTACCGGACTGTTTACCCCAACTATCCCATAAGGTCCAGTCCAAATGGGTGAAAACTTATTTTTCCTGGTGTTGTTCCTAACAAACACCCTATCACCTACTGCAAAGGACACAGCATTTACCTTCCTGTCATAAGCCTTTTTCGACAACAACTTAGCCCTTGTCTGATTCTTTCGCACTAGTTCATGCGAGCGCTGTATCTGATATTTAAGGACCTTGTTTGGGTCATCCGTATTGTAAAGTGGTGTACATTTTTTTCTTAGGTTGGTCGGTAAGTCGATGTCGAAACCGTATAATGTCTTAAATGGGGTCTGCCCCATAGATGAATGTACAGTGTTGTTATGCACATGCATCGCCGGTGCCAGCCATTGATCCCAATTGCTACCATCTTCATTGACGAAGCTCCTCAAGTACTCCGCCAAAGGACGGTGACTCCTTTCCAATGAGCCGTTTGCCTGCGGGTGATATGGAATGATGTTCAATTTCTTGACCCCTAAAAGCCTACAGGTATCCGAAAATACCTTTGACATGAAATTTGTCCCATTGTCCGTGACCAGCACGCTTGGAACCCCATAGTTGGCTATAATTTCGTTAAAGAAAATTTTCGCCACAGTACTTGCCTCCCCATCCGGCATTGCTGCGCACAACATAAATTTCAAAAAATCATCTTGAAAAGTCAATATCAATTTGTTACCCGCAGTGCTTTCAGGGAGAGGTCCCACCATATCCATATATACCTTCTGAAAAGTCGACTAGGAGTATCCGTGAGGACCATCGGCATAAATGTTTTCATGGCACTCTTATTTTGCTGACATTTAACGCACTTTTTCACATATTGTTTAATATCCCTGTGCATGCTGACCCAGCGAAATTGCCTCTTTATCCTTTTAACGGTCGCCTGCACACCCACGTGACCGCCCAAAGGACTATCGTGAAAATCCTTTAACACTGTCACGATCTCTTTAGGATCCTTTAACACCACATACGTTGGTTCCTCATCGACCAACACCTCGACAGGTGGCTCATTAACATCGCTTGGTCCTTTTTCACTACTCTCTTTGTTCCCGCTGTGAACCTCTTTGTCCTTCCCGTGACCTGAGCTCCCCGCATGATTTTTCCCTTCGCCCTTCGACATGGCCCTAGTTTTAACCATCATTATTTCCTCCGTCAAATATGGTATCCTGCTCAGTGCATCCGCATTCTGATTCTTCTTGCCCGGCTTGTCCAGGTTTCAAAATCATATTCTGACAGCTTATGTCTAAAGCGCGCCAACCTTGATGTTTGATCCTTCAAGTTCGCAATGTCTTTCAGCGGTTGATGATCGGTAAAAATCTTAAAGTGCCGACCCAACAAGTATGGCCGTAAATTTTTCACCGCCCATACGATTGCCAGAAACTCCTTCTCTATCGTGGGGTATCGAGTTTCCGCCCCATTCAACGCACGGCTTGCAAACGCAATAGGACGATCACCCCCGCCACTATCCTGGGAAAGAACCGCTCCTATCGCTCCACCGCTACCATCCGTGGTCAATACGAAAGGTTTTGAAAAATCAGGGTATGCCAACACTGGAGGCGACATTATCGCCTTTTTAAGCTCCTCGAAGACACGCTGGCAGCCTGGTGTCCAATTGAACGCATGATCCTTGCGAAGCAATTTATTTATTGGCAAGGCAATGTTGGCCGTCCCGGGAATGAACTTACGGTAATAATTTACCAGTCCTAAAAACGATTGCACTTCCTTTGTGTTCCGTGGTGGCGGAAAATCCTTGACGCATTTCACCTTTTCTGGGTCGGGAAGCGCTCCATTCTCCGAACACTTATGGCCCAAATACACTATTTCCCGCCTCAGGAAGTTATATTTCTCCGTTTTTACTTTCAAATTATTTTCCTTCAACAGCTGCAACACTTTACATAGCCTTCAGTCGTGTTCGGCCAGACTCCCTCCATATATGACAATATCGTCCAAATATACAAAACATTCAATGCCCTGAAGACCTGTTAGCACATGATTCATTAATCTTTGGAAGGTTGCCGGTGCGCCTGTTAATCCGAATGGCATCCTATTGAATTCAAAGTGACCCAACGCCGTACTGAATGCTGTTTTTTCCTTGTCCTGTTTATCCATTTCCACCTGATGATAACCACTGGCCAAATCCAACGTGGAAAAATATCTGCTGCTGCCCAACTGGTCCAAAATTTCATCCATCCTTGGAATGGGGAATACGTGCTTCAGGGTTGCCTCATTCAGTTTACGAAAGTCTACCACCAGTCGCCAGCTCTTGGTCCCTGCCTTCGACGACTTCTTTGGAACCAATAGTAATGGCGAATTCCACGGTGACACGTTATGTGAAATTATGCCTTCGTCCTGGAGCTTCTGGACCTGCCGATTAATTTCCTCACGATGAATTTGAGATAACCTGTACTGCTTCTGATTAATCGGCAGCTGTCCAGGCTGCACGGGAATTTTATGCTTTACCATATTCGTGCAAGATAGTTTATCACCCTCTAACCAAAAGATATCATGGTACGTTGCGCATATCGCCTGAATGGATGACATTTCCTCACTATTCAAGTTGGCATCGGTTTTTATTGTGGCCATTATCCTACTGACCCTCTCCTTGACATCTACCTCCTGCATGTGCGACACCAAACCCACAGCTGGATTTTTTAAATTCACTAATCCACTGAATTTTGGCGTAAACCCATCCTTTAGGTAATAGTCAACCTCAGTAGAATTCAGAATGGGCGCTTCCACCACCCCATCCTTTACGTTGGTTAGCGCGGCCCCTTGATATATTCCTGGCGACAATTCTTGCTTCTCCACGACCACTGTAGTATGTTTAGTATTGATCCCCATGGTTGCAATAGACACTGTCCTCGCCTTCGCCACTATGGTTTTCTCCACGATATTTACTGCCCCCGAACCCGTGACCTCCCTCAAAGAAACCAGAGGTAAGTTCCACTCACCTCCATTCGAGTACAGTTTCAGAGAAAGGTTAATCGTATCAGTGACGGAGCGTCCCCATAGATTATCGCGACCTAAAATACCATCTCCCGGCAAATTATCATGCTTATCCACACAATGCATATCGAACCCCAATTCGGCGATGTCCGAATGCTTAATCCTGACTAACCCTGTAGTCCTGGAGAATCCTCCGAATGCTCCTCGCAGGTCCTTTACCACCGTCCCGTCCACACTTATATCCCCCGTAAGACTGCTGCCCTTTACCAGACTGGTGTCTGCCCCTGTTTCCACTAATAAATTCAGACACCCCGTCTTTGCCCAAGCACATGGCAATCTTACAAACACCGAATCTGCGTAACTACACCTAGCTGAAATTCCCCCTATATTCATATCCGACCTCGCAATGGGTCCTACCTCAGCCGCCTTCGCAGATTCCGATGTTACCAACGGTATTAGACTGCCCGTTTCCCGACACATTTCTCCCCTGTGTTCATTGCCTACTAAAATGTCCCTCCTTACCGCAATTATAGCATTTCCCTTTTAGTCTCGAACCTCCAGGTTACCCTCTCTCCATCGTCGAGGGTCCCCTACCACAGCTCCTACCTGGCTCATGGCCGTATATTCTACATTCAACACAATATGGGGTATTTTTCCTCGTCCAGCATACATCACGAGTGTGTCCCGCCCGTTGACAGAACGAGCAGGGCGGTGCTTTGTATGCCACTTGACCCAGTATTATTGTATGCATTGCAACTTGACCCAGCGTTATTGTATGCCGTACCACTTGACCCAGCATTATTGTATGCCGTACCACTTGACCCTGCATTGTTGAGCGGAGCTGCCTTATCTGCTCCGCCCTGCGCAACGAGACCCGAGACTGGATCCTCGCGGGTGTACTCCTCGTTAAAATTTACACCCCTTAACGGAGGATTATCCCCCCGCCAAAGAGTTGCTTGAGCCGCCAGTGCTTCAATCAAGAGATCATCCAACCTACATGAGCTGCTTGCCAACATCCTACCACGCAGCATTGGATCCCTCAGCCCAGATGTGAATGCCGATCTTACCTTTCTTTCTATCTCAATAGTCATTATCTCGTCCTTTCTCCCTTTATAGTTTTCATTTAGTATGGCATGAGCTGTTGCCGCTAATGTCTGAAGACACCTAGCAAACTGTCTCACATCCTCATCCCTCCTTTGGCAGACCGAGTCAAGCGACCTATTCTTTAAATATGTTGACTTTACAATTGCCAACAACTCATCCACTGACGTAAAAGTACGTAACCTCAACAACTGGTACGCATCCCCGTGAAGCCTCTGTTTTACAATTTCCAAATATTCCTCCACCTTTTCCGGCGGTACCCCTTTCGCCGCCAACCTACACCCATCAACGAATTTATACACTTCAGTCTGCAAACTCGGTGATGGCTCTCCGCCGAACGTAGGCACCAACGCCTTGACCGTTTTCAGAATATCCTGGGAGGACATCATCTATGTTGGCTGTTGCCCCCTAGGATCCTTATGGTACAGATCCCCCGTCTGTATACTGCGCTCTTGTTGTGCTAAACGTAGCTGACCCTGCAACTCGGAAATTCTCCTATTGGCTTCCTCGAGGTCCTAGAACCCTAATCTTCTGACCGAGGATGCGCCTGCACCCGATATTGTCCTCCGTAGGGCCTCGTTCTCCTTGTCTAAAATCTCGGCCTCCTTTAGATTCTCCTGAATTCTTCTTAAGCCTCTTGTTTTGATTTTGGAGAGCCTCCAATTCTTTCTTAAGTTCCAAGATCTTCCCAGTATTACACTCCTCTTGAGTGTCAACCAACCGGCACAACTCCTCTAGCACTAGATCGGCCTCTTCCAATCTAGTGATTTTCCAGGTACCGTCAACTTTAGCCTTTATTAGATGAAAATTCTCCTGGCTCTGGCACCGACGTCTGAGCTCGTCCCAAAGTCTTTCGAGGAAATAATCCGTCTTCGCCCTGAAGTCCGCTAGCAGCTGTTTCGCTTGTTCTAATTCGACCAGTGTTGCCTCCATACGAATTTACCAACCCAGTCCCTACTAAACCGTGAAAAAAACGATCTCTATAGTCCTAACTAAAAACAAAAACAGCAAAATTATATCGCTTTGATTGCTAAAACCATATGCTGAAATTATAAAAATCCCTCCCTATATAAAAACCAATAAAATCTGAGAGTAACAAACCAACCTATAATTAAACATTCATCTGTAATTTAAAATTCCTGAAAATTCATCAATAACCTAATTTTCACAAACAATTTAAAAAAAAAAACAATCGGACCACTTATATAAAAATGATGCGCTTTCGAACAAACATATTCATAATTAAAATTAAAATCCTAATAAAATTAAAATCCACTAAAATATATTACGCAAAAACAAAACAATTAATCATCAAAAATATTCAAACCCTACTCACAACTAATTTAATATGTGTGAGAAAAATCTAAAACATAGAAATTACGCAATAAAAAAAATAAAAATAAACCTTAAGACCCTGAAAATCAAACATAAAAAAAATGAACAAAATTCAAATATAGAACGATCCCAAATTTATAAAAGAAACAACAAAAATATATCCAACACTTTACAATATTTCACAGTGCAAACTAACTATCTGATAAATCCAAAACTAAATTAAAATACACGCAAAAATTAAAACGCATGCAATATCCTATAAAACAACCCAAATGACTAACTATACCCACGGTAACTAGTCATATCTCAAACAAAGTAACACGTTATATTCAAAAATTCACTAATTCTATTCACATACCCAAAAAATTCAACAAAATTCGGCCTAGTGCCGGAACGATTATTGGTCCGAAGACCGGCTGCGCCATTAATGTTATGGTCCTAAACACCTAATGTTTAGTCCCAACAAGTCCTAACGTTTAGTCCTATCAAGTCCGAACCGCGGATTTGCCTATTGTGTTTTAGCGCTGGCAAGCGTTGTCAGTCAACGCCCAAACGGCGTTAATGTTGCTGTAAAAGGAAAGAAGGTTAGGCAAAGCAAGACAAGTATGCTTTCTCACGGTTAAAGTCAGAACAGCTTAGTTACTTGTCTTCATCTGCCACTGTTCTGACTTTTCCCCCTTTATTTATATTAAATCTTAAAACTAATTAAAAATATCTACAACAAAAATGAAAGTAAAAATTGCATTGATAATGTAAGCAAAAAAATTAATAATAAAAAGAAAACAAACATTAACCATAACGCAATGCAGTTCATGGCCTACTTAAATGGATAACTTAACCAATAACAAAAAAGAAACAAATAATAAATAAAAATAACATAAACATACCAGCGGCTTTTCAAGGCCATTACCTATATTAAATCATTTCGTTTGCAAGTGCTTGACAACACACCCGGAACTTACTAAAAGAAAAAAGAAGTAATCAAAACTAAGTCAATGCAATGTAGTAACAATGACAAAAAAAAAAAACAAAACGCTATAAACAAAAACACAATCGAGTTACTCTAATTACACAAGCGTTCATACAAGCCAAAAAGAAAAGACTTAGCATATACAAATTAAATTAACAAAAAACAAAACTAAAATCGTTACCCTCCACGACATTTAGTTAGGGCAAATATTACTTTATATGAAATCATGGTACATTGTCAAACACATGAACATTATCTTAAATTTTATTATACATATTATACATATTATATTATTTTATTATACATATTATGAATATTATCTTATATTATATTATAATATTATTATTATTATTGTTATTATTATTATTATTATTATTATTATTATTATTATTATTATTATTATTGTTATTATTATTATTATTATTATTATTATTATTATTATTATTATTATTATTATTATTATTATTATTATTATTATTATTATTATTATTATTATTATTATTATTATTATTATTATTATTATTATTATTATTATTATTATTATTATTATTATTATTATTATTATTATTATTATTATTATTATTATTATTATTATTATTATTATTATTATTATTATTATTATTATTATTATTATTATTATTATTATTATTATTATTATTATTATTATTATTATTATTATTATTATTATTATTATTATTATTATTATTATTATTATTATTATTATTATTATTATTATTATTATTATTATTATTATTATTATTATTATTATTATTATTATTATTATTATTATTATTATTATTATTATTATTATTATTATTATTATTATTATTATTATTATTATTATTATTATTATTATTATTATTATTATTATTATTATTATTATTATTATTATTATTATTATTATTATTATTATTATTATTATTATTATTATTATTA
Source organism: Cordilura impudica (assembly GCA_963682025.1). NCBI lineage: Eukaryota > Metazoa > Arthropoda > Insecta > Diptera > Scathophagidae > Cordilura > Cordilura impudica. Next base: position 229,571,898 of record OY821517.1, read on the forward strand.
TTATTATTATTATTATTATTATTATTATTATTATTATTATTATTATTATTATTATTATTATTATTATTATTATTATTATTATTATTATTATTATTATTATTATTATTATTATTATTATTATTATTATTATTATTATTATTATTATTATTATTATTATTATTATTATTATTATTATTATTATTATTATTATTATTATTATTATTATTATTATTATTATTATTATTATTATTATTATTATTATTATTATTATTATTATTATTATTATTATTATTATTATTATTATTATTATTATTATTATTATTATTATTATTATTATTATTATTATTATTATTATTATTATTATTATTATTATTATTATTATTATTATTATTATTATTATTATTATTATTATTATTATTATTATTATTATTATTATTATTATTATTATTATTATTATTATTATTATTATTATTATTATTATTATTATTATTATTATTATTATTATTATTATTATTATTATTATTATTATTATTATTATTATTATTATTATTATTATTATTATTATTATTATTATTATTATTATTATTATTATTATTATTATTATTATTATTATTATTATTATTATTATTATTATTATTATTATTATTATTATTATTATTATTATTATTATTATTATTATTATTATTATTATTATTATTATTATTATTATTATTATTATTATTATTATTATTATTATTATTATTATTATTATTATTATTATTATTATTATTATTATTATTATTATTATTATTATTATTATTATTATTATTATTATTATTATTATTATTATTATTATTATTATTATTATTATTATTATTATTATTATTATTATTATTATTATTATTATTATTATTATTATTATTATTATTATTATTATTATTATTATTATTATTATTATTATTATTATTATTATTATTATTATTATTATTATTATTATTATTATTATTATTATTATTATTATTATTATTATTATTATTATTATTATTATTATTATTATTATTATTATTATTATTATTATTATTATTATTATTATTATTATTATTATTATTATTATTATTATTATTATTATTATTATTATTATTATTATTATTATTATTATTATTATTATTATTATTATTATTATTATTATTATTATTATTATTATTATTATTATTATTATTATTATTATTATTATTATTATTATTATTATTATTATTATTATTATTATTATTATTATTATTATTATTATTATTATTATTATTATTATTATTATTATTATTATTATTATTATTATTATTATTATTATTATTATTATTATTATTATTATTATTATTATTATTATTATTATTATTATTATTATTATTATTATTATTATTATTATTATTATTATTATTATTATTATTATTATTATTATTATTATTATTATTATTATTATTATTATTATTATTATTATTATTATTATTATTATTATTATTATTATTATTATTATTATTATTATTATTATTATTATTATTATTATTATTATTATTATTATTATTATTATTATTATTATTATTATTATTATTATTATTATTATTATTATTATTATTATTATTATTATTATTATTATTATTATTATTATTATTATTATTATTATTATTATTATTATTATTATTATTATTATTATTATTATTATTATTATTATTATTATTATTATTATTATTATTATTATTATTATTATTATTATTATTATTATTATTATTATTATTATTATTATTATTATTATTATTATTATTATTATTATTATTATTATTATTATTATTATTATTATTATTATTATTATTATTATTATTATTATTATTATTATTATTATTATTATTATTATTATTATTATTATTATTATTATTATTATTATTATTATTATTATTATTATTATTATTATTATTATTATTATTATTATTATTATTATTATTATTATTATTATTATTATTATTATTATTATTATTATTATTATTATTATTATTATTATTATTATTATTATTATTATTATTATTATTATTATTATTATTATTATTATTATTATTATTATTATTATTATTATTATTATTATTATTATTATTATTATTATTATTATTATTATTATTATTATTATTATTATTATTATTATTATTATTATTATTATTATTATTATTATTATTATTATTATTATTATTATTATTATTATTATTATTATTATTATTATTATTATTATTATTATTATTATTATTATTATTATTATTATTATTATTATTATTATTATTATTATTATTATTATTATTATTATTATTATTATTATTATTATTATTATTATTATTATTATTATTATTATTATTATTATTATTATTATTATTATTATTATTATTATTATTATTATTATTATTATTATTATTATTATTATTATTATTATTATTATTATTATTATTATTATTATTATTATTATTATTATTATTATTATTATTATTATTATTATTATTATTATTATTATTATTATTATTATTATTATTATTATTATTATTATTATTATTATTATTATTATTATTATTATTATTATTATTATTATTATTATTATTATTATTATTATTATTATTATTATTATTATTATTATTATTATTATTATTATTATTATTATTATTATTATTATTATTATTATTATTATTATTATTATTATTATTATTATTATTATTATTATTATTATTATTATTATTATTATTATTATTATTATTATTATTATTATTATTATTATTATTATTATTATTATTATTATTATTATTATTATTATTATTATTATTATTATTATTATTATTATTATTATTATTATTATTATTATTATTATTATTATTATTATTATTATTATTATTATTATTATTATTATTATTATTATTATTATTATTATTATTATTATTATTATTATTATTATTATTATATTATTATTATTATTATTATTATTATTATTATTATTATTATTATTATTATTATTATTATTATTATTATTATTATTATTATTATTATTATTATTATTATTATTATTATTATTATTATTATTATTATTATTATTATTATTATTATTATTATTATTATTATTATTATTATTATTATTATTATTATTATTATTATTATTATTATTATTATTATTATTATTATTATTATTATTATTATTATTATTATTATTATTATTATTATTATTATTATTATTATTATTATTATTATTATTATTATTATTATTATTATTATTATTATTATTATTATTATTATTATTATTATTATTATTATTATTATTATTATTATTATTATTATTATTATTATTATTATTATTATTATTATTATTATTATTATTATTATTATTATTATTATTATTATTATTATTATTATTATTATTATTATTATTATTATTATTATTATTATTATTATTATTATTATTATTATTATTATTATTATTATTATTATTATTATTATTATTATTATTATTATTATTATTATTATTATTATTATTATTATTATTATTATTATTATTATTATTATTATTATTATTATTATTATTATTATTATTATTATTATTATTATTATTATTATTATTATTATTATTATTATTATTATTATTATTATTATTATTATTATTATTATTATTATTATTATTATTATTATTATTATTATTATTATTATTATTATTATTATTATTATTATTATTATTATTATTATTATTATTATTATTATTATTATTATTATTATTATTATTATTATTATTATTATTATTATTATTATTATTATTATTATTATTATTATTATTATTATTATTATTATTATTATTATTATTATTATTATTATTATTATTATTATTATTATTATTATTATTATTATTATTATTATTATTATTATTATTATTATTATTATTATTATTATTATTATTATTATTATTATTATTATTATTATTATTATTATTATTATTATTATTATTATTATTATTATTATTATTATTATTATTATTATTATTATTATTATTATTATTATTATTATTATTATTATTATTATTATTATTATTATTATTATTATTATTATTATTATTATTATTATTATTATTATTATTATTATTATTATTATTATTATTATTATTATTATTATTATTATTATTATTATTATTATTATTATTATTATTATTATTATTATTATTATTATTATTATTATTATTATTATTATTATTATTATTATTATTATTATTATTATTATTATTATTATTATTATTATTATTATTATTATTATTATTATTATTATTATTATTATTATTATTATTATTATTATTATTATTATTATTATTATTATTATTATTATATTATTATTATTATTATTATTATTATTATTATTATTATTATTATTATTATTATTATTATTATTATTATTATTATTATTATTATTATTATTATTATTATTATTATTATTATTATTATTATTATTATTATTATTATTATTATTATTATTATTATTATTATTATTATTATTATTATTATTATTATTATTATTATTATTATTATTATTATTATTATTATTATTATTATTATTTTATTATTATTATTATTATTATTATTATTATTATTATTATTATTATTATTATTATTATTATTATTATTATTATTATTATTATTATTTATATTATTATTATTATTATTATTATTATTATTATTATTATTATTATTATTATTATTATTATTATTATTATTATTATTATTATTATTATTATTATTATTATTATTATTATTATTATTATTATTATTATTATTATTATTATTATTATTATTATTATTATTATTATTATTATTATTATTATTATTATTATTATTATTATTATTATTATTATTATTATTATTATTATTATTATTATTATTATTATTATTATTATTATTATTATTATTATTATTATTATTATTATTATTATTATTATTATTATTATTATTATTATTATTATTATTATTATTATTATTATTATTATTATTATTATTATTATTATTATTATTATTATTATTATTATTATTATTATTATTATTATTATTATTATTATTATTATTATTATTATTATTATTATTATTATTATTATTATTATTATTATTATTATTATTATTATTATTATTATTATTATTATTATTATTATTATTATTATTATTATTATTATTATTATTATTATTATTATTAATATTTATTATTATTATTATTATTATTATTATTATTATTATTATTATTATTATTATTATTATTATTATTATTATTATTATATTATTATTATTTATTATTATTATTATTATTATTATTATTATTATTATTATTATTATTATTATTATTATTATTATTATTATTATTATTATTATTATTATTATTATTATTATTATTATTATTATTATTATTATTATTATTATTATTATTATTATTATTATTATTATTATTATTATTATTATTATTATTATTATTATTATTATTATTATTATTATTATTATTATTATATATTATTATTATTTATTATTATTATTATTATTATTATTATTATTATTATTATTATTATTATTATTATTATTATTATTATTATTATTATTATTATTATTATTATTATTATTATTATTATTATTATTATTATTATTATTATTATTATTATTATTATTATTATTATTATTATTATTATTTTATTATTATTATTATTATTATTATTATTATTATTATTATTATTATTATTATTATTATTATTATTATTATTATTATTATTATTATTATTATTATTATTATTATTATTATTATTATTATTATTATTATTATTATTATTATTATTATTATTATTATTATTATTATTATTATTATTATTATTATTATTATTATTATTATTATTATTATTATTATTATTATTATTATTATTATTATTATTATTATTATTATTATTATTATTATTATTATTATTATTATTATTATTAATTATATTATTATATTAATATTA